>SNQJ01S0071066.1:7806-26384 GCA_010110895.2 Picea sitchensis
CCATCAAACAAACTTGGGTCCATTACCCAAACCTGGGTTCTCCAACTTCTCATGGCCATAACTCTCTAAACGTAAGGAGTTATGGGACGTTCCACATACCAACGGAAATGGCATGAAAATCACTATCCATCTAGGATAGTTTCAATGAAAAATTCACTGAACTTCATATCATTATTCCATAAATAAGAATGGGTTCTATAACCATACTTATAGGATAAGTCAATCCAAAAAGCATCTTCCCATGAGGAATTTCACCATAAGGGGAGCACTTTGGAGTTCATCCATTTATACTTATTATCAACCATGACAAGACAATAACGAGTCATATTTACATCAAACAATGTTGGGTCTATAACGAGGATTTCTTCAAGGGTTGACATCAATGACAACCAACCTTAATCAACAATATCAATCAGACTCTTGCCCGTCCAACAATTTTGGTTGTCGATTCGTCCCCCAAGAAANATATCCTCCTTCATATTGTTCATATTCACAGAACCATTCTCTATGTGGTGTCATATGATAGGATTCTCCTGATTCTATCAACCAAACATCTTGATCTAACGGTGTATTGGTTGATGTCAGGTAACATTGCCTTCCTTATCTAGAGTAGCTCTCAATCAACTACTTCTCATCAGATCATGTACTAACTTTCATTTCCTTCGAATTGCATTCCCTTTTATAATGCCCAAATTTACCACATTTTCAACATCTCTTCATCAACCAAATAGGGTATTTAGATCTACCCTTTGAATTAGACATTCTACCGGAGAATTTGCCTTTATCTCTGTCAATCGATCAACCTCTAACCATTTAAGCATATGTGTTCAATCCTTCCATGTTATTCCTTCTCATTTCTTCTGATATTATATATGTAGCCACGTATTCTTGTACCAATGTGGTTGAATTACTTCCTATATCCATGACTAAGCTATCCCAAGACTTTGGAAAAGAACATAATAGGCTAATACATTTCTCCTCCTTAGTGATTTTGATATCTACAGATGATAATTGGCATATTATGGTATTAAATGCATTTAAATGATTAGTTATCAAACTACCATCACTCATTCTTCCCAAATTGTCCCACAGTTTCTTGGTCGAGTTTTCACCTGAGACATTCAACAACACCAAATCTACAAGACAAATTTGAATCATACTCCTTACCCTTATTTCAAGCTTCTCCCATTCTTCCCTCAACATGCATATCATAATGGTACATGGACAGATTGATCTACACGAAGATCTTCAATTTTAAGCTTCCAAAGCTCAAAATTCTAGCCATTGAATTTCTCAATCTCTATTCTCGAGCTACTTTCCATTATTTAAGAACAACTTTAAATATCTTTGACTTACGACTATTATTGGACCTAGGGTTTAGCTAAAATCCAAGGTTGTTAAACCAAGCTCTGATATCGGATGTTAGGAAATTATACTTCCACACTAAACCTAACATAAGAGAGGAAGAAATATTTAAGCTAGAAAACAAATGACAAAGAAAACACACAATACATAAAGATTTTACTCTAGAAACCCAAACAGGAAAACCAAAATTCCTTGAGCATCTTTCTATCTTGTTGTATTATTCATTTGAAATAAAAGGTTACATGCCTAACCTTGGTATACACCTAAGACACAATCGACATCATACCTTATTGCTTTACACAAGAACAACCACATATCCAATTCAGCTTACATCTACATGACCAACAACCTGTTTCTTAAAATTAGCATGAATATCCAAGATTGATCATTAACACTATATGATTACAAAAATCCTTATTTATAGGATTTATAGTAGGAAAACCCTAAAGAAAGGCACCCAAATATGGTTACAGATCCATGTAGATCATTGGCTACAAATCCCGCGAATCTTGAGATTTTGTTACAGTCGACTATCGGTCGGATTACTAGTCGACTACCAGTCAACCTTCATTCGATCTTCACTCGATTTCCACATGACCGCATGTTGACCTCTTCGACTTATTATCGATTACTTCGACTTCGACTTTGAATTTTCCCGGTCTATCCACCTCGATCTTCGACTTTCACTCCTAGTCGATCCACCTCAACTAGACTTTCATTTCAAATAATATAACAACCCAACAAGTTGGATAATATAAATTAATAAAATCTTTGGAAAAAATAAATATTAATAAAATATAATAATTGTGATTTTAGTAAACAATTATACTATAACTTTGTCTTGTAATCTTTGAATAATAAAAATTTAAAAAATAAGATTAGTATTGCATCATCATTATTATTAGTGAATAATTATGTTATAATGTTATTATTATAATATATGAAAAAATACATAAATATTCAAATCATAATCATTTCTCTCATCATATTTAAGTATTTTTGTTTCTAAACATGTTTAATCAACATATTGTATCTTGTTGGACAACAATTAGAATTGATTTCGGAGAACAATTAGATATTATATCGCATTAATGGCTATAACTTTTGGCAATCACAATCCAAATTAAATGCTTTCATAAAAGTAAATTTAAACATTATATGGAAACTCTAAATTTAAATGAGTGATACATATCAAATCTCACTTCAAAACATAGAAATCATTAACAATGTTCATCATTATCATATGAGCGATATACATATGAATCTACATGTCAAACATACATCTCAACAAATTATGCAATAAACATGTCATATGTATATCTCAAGTGGAATATAAAACAATCAATATACATGTCAATAAGTGCCACTACTAGTTAGGTCTATAACTAGAGCCAAGTGCATTAGTGTCTCTATTACTAGAGGTAGAGCCTCTATCAAGAACAAATGTCTCATAAATAAATGTCAACAAAAGTGCACTATCAAATGTATCTCTATAAATATCATGAATATGTGCAAAAATACCCGATGTGAACATAGTTTCCAAAGCATCAAAAGCTTGTGACACATGTGGAGGAAGAGGAGGAGAAGGAGGACTAGTGGATGATGAAACATGTGGACTAGGAGAAAGACAAGGATCCGTGGATGGTGACACAAGTCGAGGAGGAGGAGGATCGGTAGAATATGGTGACACATGTGAAGGAGAAGAAGGAAAAGGAGGATCAGATGTGGATGTAGGTTTGGACACATGTGGATTGGAAGTAGGAGGAAAAGGAGGATCAGACATGGGTGCAGGTTCAAACACATGTGGAGGGGAAGATGGAGGAGGAGGAGGAGGAGGAGGATTGTACATGGATGCAGGTTCAAACACATGTGGAGGGGAAGAAGGAGGAGGAGGAGGAAGATCAGACATGGATGCAGGTTCAGATACATGTGGAGGGGAAGAAATAGGATCGGTAGATGGTGCAACTAACTCATGTGGAGGAGGAGGAGGACCATGTGGTCGAGTAGAGGATGTGGATGGCTCTATTGATGAGCTAGATGTAGTGGGATCATGAGCAACAATCCTCAAAATATCTATGAGGTTGAAGACACCAATAATATGACACATCAACATCGTTATGTCATGAGGAAAACTCCTACATATCATAGAGATATGATGTACCCATAATATGTCTCTAATAGGTGTGGGTACCACTCTGTGACTAGTCATGACACGACATAGTTGATCCACCACCTCTGGATAAACTCTCCAATCCAACCTGGGTTGCAAGTGGGGTCTTTGTACTAGAGTCTAGTCCTCTACCTCCTCCGTCACCTCATCCTCATGTTGGGGAGGCTCATCCCCAACATATGTTCCAATATATGAAAAATAATAGATAATAATAATAATAAGATAATTGAAACAAACTGCTACAATAAATTAAATGTGCATTAAATAAGATATAAAAATATGCAAATAGATTTATTGGACATCTCTCATATCATGGGTCCTCTACTGTAAATCGAATGATTGGACATCCTCTCCAATCCATCCCCGCATACGAGTACTCTACAATATCGAGGACATGATTGTCCTTTCTAGTCAATAAATCACATACCTCCCTACCAACCAAAGAATTGGGAAACTTGTATTGGCCCCTCTTGGGCATCAAATGCCTCGACATGTGCATATGTGCATCAAACATATGCCTAGTAGGAAAGCAGGGTATTGTTGGCTGAGTGGCATGAACCCTATCAAAAAATAGTGTAAATAACTCCGATGAAAATGGAAATAATCTTGTCCCATGTAAAACAATGAGACAGTGATCTAATGCATGACAAAATTGTCTCAAAAAAATCTCCAACCACCTAATCAATCAGAGTCCTTGCAATAAACTATCTACATAATACAACATAGAGTAACTAATGTGCTTCCCGTCATAGCTATATTATGACTGTGTTGAGAGAATAAGACATAGGCACCTAACATATTGTCTATCAAATGAACTTATCCACAACTAACCACAACAAACCTAGAACTCCGAAGAGGAATGAATATGAAGACCGACATATCTCAACACATATGCTAGTTGGGTATTTCCTACAACACTAGGCAGTAGCGTAGGGAAATGGGGAAAATACTCCCCCCTCCTAGACAAACCAGCGATGAAATAAAAATCCTCCTCTGTGGGATGATACCATAGATCAAGACCAACCCTGAACCCCTGTCTCCCATGATACCAACAATGGATCAACTTCTATAACAAGAAAGTGTTCCCCCTAATGGATGTACCCTCCTAATAAAACTTCCAAAGGATGACATTCATCAAAAGGTTCTGTGTTGATTTTGAAATAGGGCGAGGAAACAACTCCCTCTCCCTATCCTTAGTCTCCCACTCACGCACCAATGTGTGTGTCTCAACCTATTGTTGCTACTTCTCCTCCCCCTCTCGTCATCGTTCTCTCCAATTCACATACAAATATTGTTAGGCACACACACACACACATAATAAATTGAAATTATAAAACAAATACATATATAAATGACGTGTATTTAATATATATATATATATATATATATATTTGAAATAAAATATTGAAAAGCAACCAATGCACTGAAAACAGAACATATGCCCCAATGACGGTGCACTCTATCAAACAAATAGTGTCATCATGTGGTGTTGTTATTAATACACATTGATTCCACGTTTCTTGTAGCACCACTAAGTAGTTGTGTGGTGCATCCCATAGGACACTCCGCACTCACTCAATGCTTTTAACAACATCGGTTCAGTGATTTTAACCGCACCGGTTCATTTTGTTAACAAAGACTCACCGCAATGCTAAAATTTATGGCACGCAAAATCAACAGTTCCCTTAGTTCAACTGAAAGAACCAGTGCATTGGTTTTACTAGAGCACCAACGTGATTTCTAGCGGTACATTATATTACTAACACACCATGAATGGGGCCTTACAGAGGACAAATCACGATATTTATTTTTCAAAACATGTTGCAGTGAGTAATTTTCAAGTTTATGGACCGGTGCACCACGATTATTGTCACATCGCCATGGATTGTAGCGGTGTGTCTAATAAGTCACACTGCTCTAATTGATTATTAAAAATTCACCCCAATTCCATTGTATTAACAACACCAGTGCATTTGTTGGATTGATGAGCACCAGTATATTAAATTGCATTATCGCATAAATGAAGTGGTGCGATGTGTTACTATTAACGCATGTGTACCACCGTGATAGTGGAGCACTGACATTTTATTCGGCAGTGCGTTGTAAAGGATAGAGCACCAGGAAAAAGGTATCCAATTAGATTCCTCACTATGCCAAGTCGAGAAATATATGTCCTGGTGCAGTTCTGGAAATAGTACAGGTGCAGTTATATAAATATTTAAGTTAGTGGTGTCATTAATTAAGTGAAATATACCAGTGCTAGTTGAAGCCAATTGTGCGCCGATTGCGGGGTGTTTCGAAGGATGCATCACTTTTTTTTTATAATTTATCAATGTCCTCTTCCTCGAATGACATTGATGCGTACCTATATGTAAGACACACCGATGTTGGTTCTCACTGTGAATTTTATACAATACACACCACTTCAGGGCAAGTCGAAGCTTTCAGGTGCATCATGCGAAATTGGAAAAAAATGAAAAAAAATGTCAAATTTCAAGCTAAATTCAAATTTTGATTGGATGAATGCAAATAGGAATCTAATAAACAATTCACCTAGCCTATTATGTCCTGAGGAGGCATGGTTTCACCGTTGAGAGGAAATTAAAATTCGTGGTAATTAATTACCAAAATTTGGAAATGTGTGGAATCTACCGATGGAGCTATCCAAGTCATTGTAGAGCACCGGAAACAGGGTGTCTTTGGAAGGATGGTGTGCATCGGTGCTTGCTTGAGAGTTTGGAATAATGGGATGCATTGTAACAATGAAAATTAGTTTGGTAATTTATTTTTTATTTACCCTACTATAGTGCACCTGACAACAGTGAGGCACAACGATACGTAATTTTCAACGACACCAGTGTGATTTATTCGATGTGTGTAATTTTTATTATAAAGTATGGTGGTGCTTTTGAATATTGATGCACTAGTTTTTTATTGTTTATGTATGCACCAGTGCAGTTGGTTAAAATGGTTGAACCGCTATGTTAAATTTTATAAATCATTAATTTAGCAATGTAGTTAATTAAGTGAAATGTATCAATGTGGGTCAAATCCAATTACACGCCACTTGTGGGGCGTTCTGAAGGATGCACCGCTTTGTTTTTATAATTTATCACTATGATCTTGCATGAATCACATCAGTGCATACATATATATGAAACACACTGGTGGTTGTTCTCACTATGAATTTAACATAGTACACACTGCTTCAAGGCGACCCAAAGTGTCCAGACGCACCATGAAAAATTACAAAAATAATTGAAAAAAAATGTCAAATTTCAAGATAAATTCAAATTTACAATTTACCTGGACTCTTATGTCCTTAGGAGGCATGGTGTCACAGTTGAGAGGAAATGAAAATTCATGGTAATTTCCAAAATTTGGAAAAGTGTGGAATATACCAATGCGGGCTATCCAAGTTAGTGTAGAGCACAGGAAACATGGTGTCTTTAGAAGGACGATGAGAATTGGTGTTTTCTTGAGAGTTTGGAAGCATGGGATGCACTGTAAAAATGAAAATGAGTTTTTTTATTTTTTATTTATTTACCCTACCGTGGTGCACTTGACGATAGTGAGGTGCACCAATGCATAATTTTCAATGGCACTAGTGATCTTTATTCGGTGCGCGTATTTTTTATTATAAAGTATGGAAATGATTTTGAACATTGATGCACCAATGATTTATTGTTCATGTACACACCGGTGCATATCGACCTTAAAGGCACATGAATAAAAAAACCTCTGCAAAAACCTTTGGTTTCCCACCTCCACTAACAACCTCCACTATAAATAAAGAAGGAATATATTTTTCGGGGATATTTTGTAAAAACCTTCGCAAAAAGGTGTTCTCCTTGTAGTGTTGTTTCGATGTGCTTGAAAAACATCATTGGGATAGTTTTGACAAATGTGCCTCTTGGCCCACTTCAACCCCCTTGTAGCTCGTTCATATTGATTTTGTGTGGTTTTCTTCCTTTTGCTTCTTTCTCTAGGTTCAAGTACTTTGTAACTTTCATTGATAACTTCTCCAGATGCTCTTGGTTTTATTTCATAAAACTTAAAAGTGAAGTTTCTGACATTTTTTTGGCCTACAAGGCCCTTGTAGAAAAAAAATATGCACATCGAATTCAAAAGTTAAGAATAGATATTTGAGGTGAACATCTTAACAATAAATTTACAACTTACTGCATTGCACAGGGCATTCATATGTAGCATATTTTCCATTTATACCACAACAAAATGGTTTTGTTGACAGAAAGAATCACATACAAAAAGAAATGGAAATTATATGATCCAATATAAAGGATTAATTCCTCATTTTTTTCCAAAATCCATTAATTGTTCATGTTGGAAACATAATCCGTTAGGGTTACTAACTTGAAGGAATGTGAATAGTTAAGTTATAGGAATGGTCATCGGGAGTCCAAGAGACCTCTTGGAAGATGAATACAAAGGGCATCCGAAATGTATTTATATGTGTATCATATCAATATAATAGAAACTCAAGTTTATCTCTATTTGTGTGTTCTAATAGTGATATCATAGCGCCTAGTTCTTAGGGCCTGAAATTCACTATGGTAGTTGTCCATATAATTTGAGCAAAGTGTGTCCATAAAATCCCTCCTTTGGTGTTAGATCCGAAGTATTATTCTGCCACTTTGATATGGCCATTCTTGCCTACGTTTACATTGGTATACATCCCTTTTTCTGCTAGGGTTTTTGTAATATGTCTACCATCTGTGTCCTCATCTTTGCACATGAATTACTCTAAAAACCTTGGCTTATAGATTCCTCATCGACCAATTTTCTCTTTCCTGCTAAGTCAGTCCAGTCGACCTTGTCTGTGGTTGGTAATGAAGATTATAATTTGACACTGATTTGGTATTTTCTCCTCCAAAGTACAGGCAAAATTTTTGGGATTGTTCATCATAGTGTTGGTTTTATTTTGGGTTACTGCTATGGTGTCAGTGATGGCTCTCCATCACACTACACGCACTTTCCTAGTGGGGATATCTACGGCAACCCTAAGGTGGCACCAAATCTCTCAAATTTCTGGTATTGAAGGACAAAATCAGTGAGACTAAGGCCTCGATGATATTATGGAAAAAAAATTGCATGTGAAGTATGCATAGTGCCCATAGATGAAGAAAGAGTTGGAAGTTCCACACAATAGAAATGTATCTTTTCTAGCTCAATCGAACGAATCGGGTGCTCCTCCCTCTCTCATGTAGAGACCTTCTATTACTCTATCATCTATGCACCTCTTCTCTCAGCCTAAGGTTTTTTCGACATCCAGTTTATCTTAGGCTTCCTTCCTCGTTTTCTCCTCGATCTCAGTGAGGTTCAATTCTAGTCCAATTATAGATATGGATATAGTTATCAAATTTCATTATTTGATGTCTTCAATTATCAATGAGAAACTTGTGGAGACCATCGAAAACACCATTGATCCATGTTTTTCAAACACTCTTTGTGTTGATTTATTGTCAATTCTGGTTCCTTAACCATTATGTCAAGTTTTCCATCAGTTATGATACAAGCAATCTCCAATACCCTGACATTTTCAATCTTTAGACCGATCATCTCCAAGTCAATCCATACAAGTGGAATCCCCATTATTGACCACCTTTGGATTTAGTGACAGAGTTGACATGCTCTTGTCCATTGTATATGGTCGTGGCAATGATCGTTTTGATTATTAAGGTTCCAGATAGTGATGGTGAAATGTATGGTCACATTTAATATCATCCTATGACTGCATTTTGATCGTCTACAACAAGCGACGTGTGACGCCCATAAGTGTTCTCCTAGAACATTGGATTGTTTTTAACCTTATCATTTTTCCTAGGAGTTTATATTTTGGTGATGTGGGTGCTCATTTTGGTTATTTAGGTGTAGATTTTGGTTCATTAAGGCCCAACATATCCCTAAAACCCATTTGATGGTGGCCATTCTTCTCATCCACATAGCTACCAACCACATCATTATTTTGAGGCTTCTCTAAACTGCTTAGATAACAACAATTTTCGTTGTTGAGGTTTTGGAACTTGCTAGAAATGTTGCTATAGAAAACAAGAAGAATCACATTCTATGAATAACGGTAACTTACAAATAGTTTTTTTGGTAAGTTTTCTTGTACCCTTTTTAAATTAAGTTTAATTACACTGTAAACTGGTGCATTTTCGGTATAAGTCGGCAGTTTAAATTGCAGTGTCTAATTGTTAAAGTGTGGAGTTACGCATTCTTCCATATCTAGCCTGTCATAAACCCTCTTAAGGTCTAATTTTGTCTTTAAATGGCTCAAGTTGAGGAATTATTAGAGTTATTGAATACTCTAATACTCTCTTATGTGGAAAATATAGTCACAACTGACATAACAACTCTCACTAATTTTCTAACCTATCTACAAGATTTGTGGGACAAAATTGTATTTCTCCATCTTTAATCACAACTCCAACAAGAATAAGTACAACAAAAGAATCATCATTATGAACTAGTCCTTGTTCAGAAAAAATCTCTTTTTGAATTTGATGTTGATCCAGATCAACATCCAGTACAAAAGAAACTCAATGATCCAGCTTCATATATGAATGCAGATGAAGTTCAACTTTCTCATTCCAAGACAATCTCAAACCTTGGGAAGAAATAAGAAGCAACAAGCACAAAACAAGTATCGAATATGAAAAGGAAATAACCTTTCATATTTTTTATTATACCAAGCAAATCCAATTCCAAAGTGTTGGATTTCATCAAGAAGGTTCATATTCACCTACTCCAACACAAGAGAAGATTTTGAAATACCAACATTGCCACTAAAATATGCAAGAGTAAAGAACCACTATAGGTGGATCACTTCTGGAAACGGTCATCAACATTCAAGAAGATATATCAATCATACCGAAGAATTCATTCTCGAGATTGACACATCTTGCAATGGAAATATTTGCATATTCTCACCTTTTACCTGACAGAGGAGGATAACATTAGTGATTGACAATCATGCTTCAAGTTTCGAAGTCTTATCAATCAAGCAACATGAAGCGAGTGTGAAAAGCGAGTGTGATTTGGTTTGTGGTCATCCCAAAACCACCAGATTGGTTTTTTGGTTTTCCTTAAACCACCACTTAGTGGAAGACTTAAAACTTATGCTAGAAAACAGTTGTGGTTTTTCTTAAACCTACATTTAGTATAAGACTTTCAACTTTTTCTAGACAACATTTTATGGTCATCTTTAAACCAAAATTCGAGAGTACTTCCAATTAGAAAAATACATTAGCTTTATCTTCTAGCTAAATTAGGAAATGTTCTAGGAACACATGTGTAAGAAATTATAACTATATGTAATTAATCATGGTATATGAACATTATAATTATATTGTTGTTTGATTAAAAATGCCAACAATTGATTGATGTGTGTAGGATTGAAAGTATTGGCAATGATACCACTAGAGGAATGAGAGGAGGATATATTAATCTAAAGGACCCCAAGCCACCTTGTTGAAGTATTATCCTGAAATATTAATATTATTTCCCTTAGCCCCGATTTCAAGGAAAATCAGTTAACGTGGGAGGATTAGTGGTTTGGAAGCCAACCACCCTCAATGAATGCAGGTATGGGAAATATGGCTAGGACAGTAGAAGCTGTCATCCAAAGGTACAATAAAGTACCAATTATGCAGCCCAGATCGACCCCACAAATTCTTTTTGACAGAAGGAAGAGGACAGGTTGAGAACTTTCCTGTGTGGGGCATGAAAGAGAAGAAGGATGAGTGCAGAAAGAAGGAGGAGAGAACAGATGAGATGGGAGTTTTGGGTCGAAGAATATTTCCCTGGTGGTATCATGTCTTGGCACGAGGGTGGCCTACTGTCGAAGTTATTGAGCACACAAAGCCTATGGTTGGGTGGAAAGGCGAACACCCATAGTTAGTTGGTTGGCTATAACTTGTAAAAGATAACTATTATTTACGCCTTGTGTAATGAGTAGAGAAAATATATGGATTCTTATCGATGCATTATATTTGTGCATTCCCGAAATTAATGGAATTAATGGTGTTTCCTTGGTAAATCCTTGCATATGAATGGTTGTGTTTAAGGTGAATCCTTGTATTTTAATAATTAAGGAAATGTATAAATGGTTGCCTCTTGTTGATGTAGTTATGGATATATCTGTATGTTTTTTCCTCCTATGTGTGCAGTAGAGTATTTATTGTGGTTTAAACCTATGAAGACTATAAGCCTCTGAGTGGAAATTTTTCAAGGTATAAACCTTCTTTGGAATAATGGTGGCAGAAGTACCCTTGAACCTGGAGAGGTCTCTGTGCAGTTAAGAGAGATTTAATCTTTGTGAAAACCTTCATGTTTGAATGAAACTCTTGGAAGCTATGTAAAATATTCACTAAGATAGGAGGAGAATTCCTCAATAGTTTCCTAAGTAGGTGAAGGATAAGAAGGCCTAATAAAAATCCAGGAAAAACCTTAGAAAAAATCCCTAACCTGCTAAGTCTTAGAATGGACTGTTAAACCTAAGAAAACCCTACATTTTTCTTCAGAAGGATCCCAATCGTCGATTCGGTGTAGTGATTCGATCCTAACCGTTGGTTGGGGAATATGACCATCAGAGTGCTTGGGAAGAAGGTGGCATGGAAGTCCGACGGGAGAATATTTAAGCCAATAGGAGCCATTGGATCCATATAGAAAAGTCTTGGTGAATCCTGGACCATTGATATTGGTCATAAGTTGGTTAAGGTCATGGTCATCGGAGTGTTCAAGCATAGTGATGCAGTGGAACTTGGACGAGGGGCACTCTGAGTTAACTATGACCATTGAATCATCGAAGGGTCTAAGGGTGGGAAATAATTATCATTGATGGCACTATAATCCTATCAAAGGATAAGATATTGGAGTTTCTGAATGTAGGGTTGCACTAGGGCTTCAAAGGAGGAGGCTCTGAATCAACAAGGACTGTTGATTTATCAAAAAATGTGCTAGAGAGAATTGTGACCATTGATATTATCTCTCAACCTATCAAAATGTCAGTCTATCTAAGTGCCAACATGTCCAAATCATGACATGTGTTAGCCTGTAACTTGTGGAAATGATCGAGGGTGATTCCCTGTCAATTTCAAGTCTGGGGACAAGTGCCATAATCCAATTCCTCAAATCTATAGGTTGGGGAGAATATTGACCGTTCATCGGAGGGGTGTTGTTCATAGTGATTTATGATCCTGGAGGAGATACACTCTGATGGAGGAACACCAAGATAGATCTAGATTCATTGATCAATTGGAGGTGATCCTAGTGGGTTACGACCATTGGATATGGTATGGTCCACTCTGAGGCAAGGGAAACTGAAACTCTTAACTTCCATGAAGTTGTGAACTCTGAGTAGACATCAACTGTTAGATGAAGCGAATGAAGATTTCCAAATCCATCAAAGTTCTTTTGGTCAGAGTTATGTGTGACTCTGGAGATGGTGCACCCTGATGGCATAAATTTCAATAAGGGATCTAGTTCGTCAATCGAGGAGAAGGAAAGAGACCTCAACCGTAGATATTTGTATAATCTCAGGAGGGAATTTAGCACCTGGTGTCCTGGTAGAGAAATGTTCTAGGGAAAGGTTTCGACCTTCCCTCGTAACCTTGGAGAAGAGGAGGATGATGTCACCCAACCAATACATAGTGGATAGGTGTCAGTACCTAGATGGACGAGCCAAGTGCTCAGTGATGATGTATATACCACATTATTTCATGAGGAATTTCCACATGTCATGGTGATTTGGCATTTTGAGGGAGTGGTTCGTGATGCAGCATGGGTTCCATGTGTCACACCATCTGGAAAGTACATAGTGGAAATAGTAACCGAGGTGGCAGGTAAGTGGACATATCTCCACCATCGATCATAGGGTACTTCCATTGGGATGGATGAGTGTGAGGTTTCTAGGGGGATCTGACGGAGGGACACTAACAGGTGATTTGGGTCGTAGATCAGCGAATATGCGAGATTCAATCTCAGTCTGGATCGTCGTGGGTACCACATGTTCGCTTAACATGAGAATGAGGATGAAAAATTTAACCATCATGCGAGTTAGGGACTCTGAAGTAATCAGTTCCATTGATTTCCTAACTCAAAGGACTTTCATATCTGTCGGAGTGTGTGTTGATCGGAGTGTGCTAGTCGGAGTGGAATGTGACTTCGATGGAGAAAACTATGATGGTAAAGGAATGCACCGAATGAATCTGATCAATTGATTCAGAGGGCCTGATGGGTCAGGTGGCAGGCGCCATGTCAATGTAGCATCAGATGGCGCAAGTGACAGGGAGCCACATGGAAGTGAGGTGGCTTTTGACCAATGAAGGCCCAAGGAACTTTAGAAGGCCATAAATTTTGATCCAAAGCTCAGTTTTGAGCATGGTGGTAGTCATTAGAAAGTTCTTAATGAGCAAAAGACAATGGTACCCTCGAGAAGAGGATTTGATTTGGTTGAGGAAAAGTTAAATTTGAACACCCCATCCCTTAAAAAGGTACTTAGGGGGTTGGGTGTCTTCAAAGTGGTATCAGAGAAGAGTTCAAACACTAGGCCTAGATGGGCTAGAGAATAGTGATAAGACTAGTATATCAAGGCTAATATGAGCTTATTAGAAAGAGTTTGTTTGTGCTAAATTTTTTTATTATTATTTGCACTAACTCATTGAGAAGGAGGATTACATCTTGAAGTTTTGTTTTAAGAACTCCCTACAAAAAAAAAAAAATTACGTGATGATATGCAACATGAGAATTATGTTTTTATTTTAGTTAGACCTGAACATGAATGGTTCTTTATATAAGGGATAATACCCTTATGGAAAATTCCTTGTGGTTAAAGGAATTTAGGATGGATTTATAGAATCTTGGGTAGTATTAATTACTACTTAAACAAAAGACTGAACCAGTATGTGTAATTCCTCAAGATCATAGGACTGATGAAAAATTGCAAGGTCAGTTACTTGACCTATAATAATTGGAGCCTATAGTTGGGGTAACCTATTTAAGAAAAAGAAAGAGGAGTCCTTTGGACTGTTGATATTCATTATAAAAGAAGTAAGTTATATGAGCGTATGAGCCATTTTATGAGTTCATGGCTATAACAAGAAAATGTATAGGCCTATTAACCTGAATGTATGTATATGCATATGAATTTTGGATATATGTAGTTGGAATGAATATGCACTGCAGGCATGGGTCAAAGGCTTATGTTGTAATCCATATGGAAATGATTGAGCATATATATAATGTGCCTACCGACTTAGAATATTTTGTTACTGGTTGTGAGGTATAGGGATGTCAGGAATCATTTTGGACAAAGATGATTTGATAATAGCAGAAAGGATAACAACATGAATAAGAATGTTGATGATGCTATTGGTTATTTTTTATTTTTCAATATGTTAGATTAAGAATGAAGTTCATTCCATTTTATCATTTAACCATAACCATAAATGTTGCAGAAACCAAGATCACAAGAATAAGCACCATGCACAAGAACACAAGATGTATCCTGGGAAACCCTTCTCAACAAGGGAAGAAAACCTAGCCAAATCCTTTTCTATATTCTTCAAGTGAAATACCTTTTCCACCAAGATAAACCATAACACACAAGAGGGTGCTTCAAACCCTATAAATCTAGCGCCCAAGAGAGGCATGCAATTTTTGCAAGGAAGTGTACTTGCTGAAATTTCCAAACACACAAGAACGATATGATTCCACAATGGGGAATCTTCCTTTACTTATATTAGACTTTCCCTATCAAAAAAAGTGTTTATTGGCTCAACAGGTCCAACCTCATTAATTCAAAATATAATTATTATTATTATTATTATTAATATTGACCATATTAATTATCTTTTACATTTATTATTAATCACATTAAGGTAGGGCCGACCTGTACCCTTTACATAGAAATTAGGGTTACGGGTAGGTCTGAATCTTGAACAATATATAGAAAAGGATCTGATATACCCACTAGGGGCACATCCATATGGATGCCATATCTCTGGTTCACTGCATTACACAGAAGAACCAGATATTCACACATTCACCTTTGCTCATCCACAAGCACGTCCACTCTACAGATATTCTTTCCCACTATCTCACACAGGAGAATCATATAGAGTCTTCTTGTCAACTCTGCTACTCACAAGAGGCTAATACATCATCTTCATCTATGTTCACATGATGATGCACCCAACACTTTGGGATTTCACACGTTCACCTTGTGCTCAGCCACATGCACATCTAACTCAACAGATCACCTTTCCCACTGGATAATCATCTTGAGTTATTCTCAACTCTCTGAATGGATGAGGTCATCTCTACATTCCTATCTCTGTCTCAGGCAGGAAACACGTACCCTTCTTAGGGGATTTCTCTCAGGTTTGTAAGATGAGAGAAAGACTCACATAGCTGCAATGATCCACATCTCAAGTGTTTGTAAGATGGAGAATGTCTCACATATCTTCAATCATCAACACTTCCTCTCATCTAGGGAGGCATTCTTCATCATTCCATGTCTCACCTGGATGTTCTCTGAATTTTGTTTTTGTTTGGAGTCGTCAATACTCCCTCTCAATTAGGAAGGCATTTTTCACCAAGTTAGTCTGGTGCAGATGTATGTAATCTACTCATGTGTAGGAAGATATTGCATGTGTATGATTTTCCTCTCCATCATATCTCTGATATAAGGATATTTCACCTTGGTTATCATCATAGGATCCATCTCATAATCAAGTAAATATCTCAGAAGCTTGTGAGGCCACATTTCTTCGCACACTCACTACTATATGCTCTTCCTATGTGGTACTCAAGGCCACAGAGTTTTGTTTCCTATTGCATTTAGGAAACCATAGAAAACTTCATGGTAAGAAAAAAACTAGATGTGATCTTTCAGTCCACTTGTACTCTCTTCTCAAACTGTATCGGTATATCCAACAAACTCAAGTTCACACTGGAGGCATATCTCAGGTCATATGCAACTGTGCCTCGTATATATATCAATACATGATTTACTACTATCCAGTGACTTTGTCTTGAATGACTCATGGATTGACTAAGCACATTCACCGCATAGCATGAATCAGGCCTAGTGTTAACTAGATACATCAATGATCCAATTAGTTGTGGATCAATCTCATCTGAATCATCATCATTCATTTTCTTCAAATCCATCACGGTGGTTTTGCATTCTCTCATACTGAACTTCTTTAATATTCCCACTATATGTTTTCCTTGACTTAGGAAAATCTCATCGGTCCTCTGTCATACTTCTTGTCCCAAGAAGTGGTGCATCATACTCATATCCTTCATCTCAAAATCAGAATTCAAATCTTACTTGTATCCAACAACAAGGATTTCTGAATAAGTCATCAAAATCAGGCTCTCATCACCAACATTGTAATAATATAGGCTTGGGTCAGTAACACTCTTGATAAAACACAAACTCATCAAGAATCCATCCATCTGATATAATTTCCAACTCATGGATGGTAGTACAGATATAAGTGTATCGGGTTTACTGGATCAAGTGTCTCAGCATAGAAAACTCCCTCTTTTTGTGAGAAACCTTTGTCTATAGATCTTGCTTTGTATTTCTCAACACTTATATCAACCACATGATTGATCTTATAGATCCACTTGAAAATCATTACAGACTTCCCTTCTAGTCTCTGAACAATATCTTATACATTATTCTTTTAAGACATATTGGTATTCTTATGTTATGGCATCTTTCCATACATGTTCTCCTATTGCTTTTCTAAGACAAGGAGGCTCAACATTAATGAAATGGCTCATGACTGAAAGATAGCTCACAAATTTCTTTTTCTTTCTTGGAATGTGCCTTGAGAGGCTTGTATGTTTCTTTGCCTCTTTGCAGAGTGAGTCCTATTGTAATATCTATGAATATATCAACTGGAACAACTGGATCAATTTGAATAAGGTATGTCTCCCTCTGAACTGCTAAAGGGGGAGAATGTATTTGTCTTACTGTCAATCCCCATTTGAGATTCTCTGTATTTTGAAAGGCTATTTCTTATTCAAGGACAATTTTTATGTTTGTTCTTGTATAATGAATAAATTAAATATGGTTTGGACTCTCATACCCTGGATAATGGTACAAGTCTTTGAGAGCTCCTGTACTAGGAATAATATCCTTCATTTATTTGAAAAATGGAATTAACTATAAAATTAGAGATCAAATGATTTACCTAGTTTGTAGTCATGTCCTTTTAGAGAAAGTACTTCTCCTCTCTCTTCTCTTCACTCTTTTGAGGTGGATCTGGATCAATGTCAGCGGTGGAAGCATATTGTCTTCCCTTCTTCCTGGTTGGACAGTTTCTTGCAATGTGTCCATAATTGTCACATCTGAAGCATTGAATTTCTGAAATATCTCTTCTTTGATAACCTGGATTGAATGAATACTTTTCACCTTTAAATGTTTGCAAGAAATTTCTTTTGAATTTTCCTCCCTTCTTTGTATGAAGTGCAAGAGCATGACTTTCTTCTGAATAATCTTCCATACCTCTATTTCTAAGTCTAAGTTCTTCTTGAGTGAAATCTATCCATAGTCGATCAAAGGTTTGTAGAGATTCTCTTCCAATGATACTATGAATGAAAGGCTCCCATGATTTTGGAAAATTTTGGAGAGTGGTTAAGACAATTTCTCTACCAGACATGATTTCCCCAATGGTCTCTAGTTGTTCTTTAATCTCTAATAACTTCATAAAGAAGAGTGCAACTGTGTCACCCTTTGTCATATTGGTACTTTGAAGTTGGCTCTTTAAGGTAAGATCTCTAAGAGTGTTGTCACTTTCAAACATTCCTTTTAAAGCTTCATACATATCATATGATGTCTTCAGATTGGCAATGTGAGGCAAGAGGTGTTGTGGGTGGGAAATCCCTCCTATGGACTAGCACTAAGGGTTTTATCATGCATGCAGAAATGACCTAAATATTCTTACTTTTTACCATCATCCCATGCCTAAACCCCCATTACTCATATGTAAATACAAGGCTC
>SNQJ01S0071066.1:33689-52797 GCA_010110895.2 Picea sitchensis
TGTCTTCCAACTGCTTTGCTCTATACTTCTCTTTGCACAAGGATGGATAAAGGTTGGGACAAAGGGAATGCTTAATCGGGTATAGTTTCTTTACTATGATTCTCCTCCCTTTCAAATGGGACTCCTAACCCTTATTTTATAGGCTAGAAGAAGCTAGGTATTTGGTCAAGTGACCGGCCATGCATGGCCAAAAGGTTTAGTTAACTTACCCAAAGTTGTTTTTTTCGTCAGCAACTTTCCTTTTTCCGTGCTTTTGTAGGTACACGCGGGTTGTCTTGGGTCAGCTAGCGTGTACATGCATGCAGTAATGGAGCAGGGCGCGTGGGTCTTTATAAAAGGGGTTTTTAAGAAGAGGTGTTCAGCAGTGTTTTGGCAAAAGAGGAATCTGATATTGATGCCAGGTAAGCATGTCTGGTGCAAATTAGGGTTATAACAAGAGGTGATCTCTTACTGAGTAGATGATTATTTTTCTTGCTTTGGCATCTTCTTCATTTCTTATCTTCTTCTCTATATCTGTAGTTGTGGTTGGTAGAGTTTTTGTTGTCACATCCAAGAGATCATATTCTTCAAGAGTGACTAGAAGATTTGATTTCCAAGGGCTAAATTTGCTTGCTCCATCAAGCCTATCTTCTACTTATGTTATGGTCTTCATTTGATTGGTTTCTTCAATTTATTGTTGATTGGATTTTGAAAACCTAGTGATTAGGTTAAATTAGAAACCTTGGATTATATTGGACTTATGACTGCCATAAATTTGATAATGTCACAGAGATGCTTGCCGATTCAAGAGAATGTTTCTTCAGAGATCCAAAATTAATATTTTGTAGGAAATTTTGGCACCCTAGAAACCCTAAGGCCAAAAATCAAAATTTCTTGAAATTTCATTTTGAGAGCTTCTAGAGATGCGTTGGAAGAGGTTGTACTCTTCTATGCCAAAAGTATCCCCAGTTTCCAAGTATTAAGGGTTGAATCACCACTGAAAGGGAGGTCGTACGAAATTTTCTGGAAACCTTAGGAGGGTCGTACGGTTCTCTAAAAGGTGGAATGAGACTTGGTGGATGCTTGTGCAATGGATTCTTTCAAGACCTAATCTCTGATACCATTTTGATTTTTCAATATGTTAGGTTAAGAATGAATTTCATTCCATTTTACCATTTAAAAATAACCATAAATGTTGCAGCAACCAAGATCACAGGAAGAAGCACCATGCACAAGAACACAAGATGTATCCTGGGAAACCCTTCTCAACAAGTAAAGAAAACCCAGCCAAATCCTTTGCTATATTCTTCAAGAGAAAGACCTTTGCCACCAAGATAAACCCTAGCACACAAGAGGGTGCTTCAAACCCTAGAACTCTAGTGCCCAAGAGAGGTGATACTTTTCCCAAAGAAGTGTACTTGCTGAAATTTCCAAACAAACAAGAAAGATATGATTCCACAATGGGGAATATTCATTTACTTATATTAGACTTTTCCTATCAGCAGAAGTATCTATTGGATCAACAGGGCCGACCTCACTAAGTCACAATATAATAATAATAATTATTATTATTATTATAATTAATATTGACCAGATTAATTATCTTTTACATTTATTATTAATCACATTAAGGTGGGGACGACATGTACCTTTTACATAACAATTAGGGTTACAAGTAGGTATGACTCTTGAACAATATATAGCAAAGGATATGATACACCCACAAGTTCTCATCCACTAGGGGAACATCCATAGGGATGTCATATCTCTGGTTCACTGCATTACACAGAAGAACCAGATCTTCACACGTTCACATGTGCTCGTCCACAGGCACGTCCACTCTATAGATATTATTTCCCATTGTCTCACACGGGAGAATCATCTGGAATATTATCATCAACTCTACTGCTTAGAGGAGGCTAATACATCATCTTCATTTATGTTCACATGACGATGCAACCAACACTTTGGGATTTCACACGTTCACCTTGTGCTCAACCACAGGCACATCTAACTCAACAGATCTCCTTTCCTACTAGATAATCGTCTGGATTTATTCTCAACTCTCTGAATGGAAGAGGTCATATCTGCATTCCTAGATCTGTCTCAGGAAGGAACCACGTACCCTTATTAGGGGCTTTATCTCAGGTTTGTAAGATGAGAGAAAGACTCACGTAGCTGCAATGATCCACATCTCACAGGTTTGTAAGCTAGAGAATGTCTCACATAGCTGCAATCATCAACATTTATAGCCTTATGAAGATAAGGAAAAGGATCAGTGAAGTACCTATCCAGAATCTAGTAGAGAGAATGTTGGGGAATTCTCCTAAAGGCTAATGGATTAGATAACATCCAGATGTGGATGATAGACATGCATGTATGTATAGACATGCTCAAGCAATAGTAAGAGGGAATATAGGAAATGAATTCCATTGGTAAAGGTTTGTTGACCAAGAATGGTTTGAAGCATGAAAGGAAGTTGGATTTGGGCATTTTACTACCATGTCTAATGTTGTAATTACCTAGTTGTATTTTAGAATTGTAAATGCTTTTATAGTAGTTGGGAAAGAGTGACTTCTTGTTGGATGTTTCCATGAGATAAGGAAAAATAACTATGATTATGCATGTGGAGACTGATCATGTGGATGGTTGTAATTTCTCTTCAAAGAAGGTTGATATTAATAGCATACAAATATGAATGAATATTATAAAAATGTGCAAAGTAATGCATGTACATAATACATATATAGATATACTTATATGATTGAAGGCATGATATGACTTCCTGAGTAAGAGGGCAGTAAGGCAAGGAGTGTGCTTGCCTGGATGGAATAATTCCATGGATGCATGAATGACCCTATGTAGAAGGGTATGAACTGTCTTGTTCAAATAATAGCTTGAGGAAGGTGTACTTCACTCCTCAAGAAAAGATGGTGTAAAATGTTGAAAGAGAAATGAGCCAGAATGCTTTATGTTATGAAAGAAGGAGATATGATTGATTTCTTTAAAGTTTTCATGTGAATGACTCTGAATAATCATGAGTTAAAGAATTTTAAATAAATATGCACATGAAATTGTAGAGTATGCCTATGGCAGACACACATTGTGTCGAGGTATGTGGTTAAGTGCATGAAAGCACAATGTGAATGCAAGCTAATAAAATAGAGGTACTAGTTTGAATGTATAATCTGAATGCATAATAAGAATGCATGTTTATATTCCTTATGGAATATTGGGTAAATACATAAAATGATGAAACCGAGGTTGACTCAAGGTGGAGGTCATTTCAGATAGTGATGAATATCTAACAAGGAAAGTTGCATGTTGAATAAGTTCCATGTGGAGGAACTATGTAAAGAACTTTGTCGGGAGAACAGAGTCATAAAATTAATGACTTTTGAGAATTAGGAAGTGGGTTTTGAGGCCTATTCGTGTAAAATCCTAGATTGTATTTTAAATATAAGGCATGAATAAATGATATATCAATAAATGGTGACTGGTTTGATTTCTATTTTCTAGATGTGCAGAGTGTATTGGTTCATGATTAAATTGTGAACTAAAATCTTGTTGCTATAGCATGTTGATTTATCCAGGGAAATTCGATATGAAACTTGGTTGAAACTGCTCAAGGAATAGAGCAGGTGAATCCCAAGAGGGACAGATTTGCTTAAGAAAGGGAGGAGGAAAGGGGGAACTCTTTCCTCACTCTGAAAACTTTGATTTTCTTAACATAGTTATAAACCTTAAAAAGAATAGTTGTGAAAGCAAAGGAAAATAAACAAATGAATCTGTTTAAAGGAATGACCTTGGTTAAAATCCATGGTATACAAAGGCAGTGGGGCCTTAGAAATAATTAAGTTGGACTGAAGAGTATGGATTGTGTAGGAGTTGGAAAGAGGGAAGATTCTCTTAACTCCTTTCATGTTTTTTATTGTGTTTTTTATGGGATGAAAAAAATGATACGTTGTTGTGTATGAATTCCTAAGACATGAGAATAATGATAGATGTATGACTGTGGAGATAGCCAAAAATTTGATTGTGATTTCACTAGTAGACACATTGAGGAGTAATGTGATCAAGTGCATGCAGATATGCTAGAACATACCTAAAAATGTTATGTTGATTTAAATGCTATAATACATGCATTTTTATTTAACATGAAAAATAATATAAGTGTGACTGTGATGATGCATGTTATGTGTAGAAAAAATTGGTGTTGTTAGGAAAGGACAGTTGCCAATGGTGGACAACCCCGGTTAGAGGATAAATGCTAGAGGGTTGGTATTAAAAGATCAATGAAGGGACCTCGGGAGTTCCCGTGAAGCACCATTGAATAGGTAATATCAGAAAGGTTGTTGGCAACCAAACATGTATAAAATTTCCATGCCTATGTGACATGAGAAATTGAAAGGTATTGGAAAATAATCCCTTCCGAAATATTTTATTATCTTGATTATATGCATGTGTTTTTTAGTGTTTGTTCTGTGCCATTGATACCGAAGCAGGGTATGATTCATGAAACAAGGTAACTTGAATGATAAGAGGGAAGAGTCTATGGAAGTCAAGGATGATTGAAATCCTTGCAATAAATTCATGGATAATTGTGTCATGAATGCATTAACTAATCATGAATGAATGTGAACAAAAGTGCTCATAAACATCACATTTATTGGATGCATTGAGGAGATGCATGTTTGCATGACAGGGTGGGTATTGGATTTCCCATTATGGAAAGAGGACCTTCAAATGTCCTACCATAATTATGAAATAATAAAGAGAGGAAACATGGGTGTCCATGAACATTGGCACCCTGATTGTCAATAAAGAAAGAATGTTGGAAGAAATTTATATAAAATGTTAATTTCATACAATGTATGTTGATTTGAGGTCATTATGAGCTCAAAGAAGAAAACACAATCTTTATGTAATAATTAATGTGAATAAATAAACCAGGTGGTGAGAAGTTGGTTGAGTCCCAACACACTATGGTAGAGTACCTAACTTGAAAAGTGATAATCTGAAATCAATGCAAGGGTCTGTTGTGTGTGAATGTGACCATGGACACTCACACACTCGTTAAATGCATTTAATTTTTTATTTCATTTTGAAAGGCTTGGTATGCTAAAGTAATGCATGAGTAAGGAATGTTAATTCCTTTTTTATTTTATAGCATTGAATAGATGAATGTGATGCAATTGTTAGTGTGCACAAATTTTGAAAACTATTTGTGAGCCACTGCAAGTGTGCAATGAAAATGTATGTGCATAAGAACTAACAATTTTTTTGGTTGTGTGAAGAATGAATAGCGGGAATAAAGGGTCTTGGATATGGTAGTGTTGTAAGCTCATAAGGAAGACCAATGCCTATTGGTTGTAAAATAGCCAAACTACCGAGGGAAAGAAGTGTCAGACTTGTAGAATCTGGTTCCTGTATGGAACAGATCTGAAAAATGGGAATGTGAAATTGATCTAGGTGGATATCTGTGGCCACCCACCTATTCCAACTGGCTCAAAACAATTTTTTAGCAAATTACTATTTTAGCAGTTTTTCGGTTCCTAAACTTCCAGGGCCATTTTGAGGACCTAAAAAACGTTTTTTTGGGATTGAGCACCTCAATTATAGCCAAAGTATTTGATTCATCCCCCAAAATTAATCTCCTCAATGATACCTTTCCAACGAGATATCTTGCGCCCCAAACAAAGATCATTTTCCAAAGTTACCCTCCCAAGAAGTTCATACACCAAACTACCCAAAACAGGGTCCACAAAATTGTTGGTTTTTCATCTTCCGAGGTTAGGGTTTTGGATTTTCTTTATGTTAAAAATGCCTTTAGAGACTCATTATAATCATCTTCTTGTTAATGTGAGTAGCCATCACATCTCTTCTAAGAGATAAGATGTCACTATTCTAGCGAGTCTTTCACTTTGTATTTCTACAGTTTTGTACATTTTGCTCATTAATAGAAATTGTGTACTATTGTATATATGTGCCTCTTGTTATATATACATAATATCTATGTTATATTATTGTCTCTCTTGTAATATCTTTGTATATTTATGTGTTATATCTTCGCTCTCATTTTTTGCCGAAAATAATCCAGATTAGTGGTAGAGCAGTTTACTCTTGATCGTTTTTAAGTGCATGTCCCCGACGAGGTATGAGTTTAGAAAGTTGGGTCTCGATATTTTCTCTCTTGAGGAAAATATCTCTCGCATGCCCAAGAAAACCTCCATGGCGGAAGAAAATAAAAATGACAGAGTAGAAGATTCTATTAATTTGTTGCTTGAGCAAGCTCTCACGCGACAGAGGGACGAAATGATGGAGAATTTTTCCCACATCCTTCAATGCTTGTCGATAACAACATGTGCGTCTTCATCAAGCGGCCACTTTGGAGGCACCTCACCTTTCAATGTACAATTCAATTTTGATATTTCCATATTTGAAGGATAGATAGATGTGGATGCCCTAGAAAAATGGTTAAATCTGCTAGAAGGTTATTTCTTTGTTCACAATTTATCCAACAAGGAAAATATCACATTCACACTCCTTAAGCTTCTCCCCCATGTAAAACATTGGTGGGAAACTTAATGGGAGAAAATTTCCATAGAGGAGTCTGGAATATATGGGGGAAACTTACTGGGAGAAAAGTTCCACAGACGAGTCTGGAATATATGGGGTCGAGCCCACTCAGGAATTTTTTGTTGATACGGTCAAGGAACAATATTACTCTATTGCTAACTATGAAGATCAATACATGAGATGGACCACATTGTGGAAAGAGAGGGGCCAAATAGTGTCGGAGTTCACAAATAATTTCCATCTCTTACACACCAAGATGGGTATCAAAGACTCCGAGCAGAATTTGGTTATGAAATACCGCAAGCCTCTGCATAGGTACATCCAAACCAAAATGGATTTCATATACATATCATCATTGGGAGATGTCTATCGATATGTTTTCAAAATCGAGCATAAATTTAGGCACCAGAACAAACGAGAGTTTGGGTCTGCAAATACGCAACAACCAAAGTATGATAAAGATGGACCTAATAAACAGTCTCCTAAAAACCAATCCAAGCCACAGGAAAAGAAGGGTCACGAGAAGACGAAGAAGGACACTGGAAAGTGATGTGATTTCCACAAAATACCCTAGCACAACACCAATGAATTTCGCTCAAAACATTCATTGGTGGCCGAGATCAAATACAAGGAGGCAAACCCTGAATCAGAATCTGATTTAGAAAATAATGGTAGAAGACAGATCATCGATGCAGAACCCACTGCTAATGTCATGATCGAAACAATTCAAACAGAAGAACCAACATATACTGAAGAGGGGGAGCACCTTTTTCATTCATATATGTGGGTGAAGTTGACCCTTTTTCATTTTATTTTTTATAGTGGAAGCCAGAAGAACCCCATCTCAGTAGAGGTCATCAAACAGTTGGGATTGTCGACAACACCACACCCACAACCATACAACATTGGGTGGCTTCACCAAGGATAAGATCTTTGTGTCAACCAACAATGTCGATTGTCATATGGAATCCAACCGTTCAAGGATGAGTTACGATGTGATGTTTCCCCGCTGGATGTCTGTGATGTTATTTTGGGCTAGCATATATGTGGAAACTCCATGTTATTTATGAATGTCGACCCTATAGTGTTGTTTTTACTCTGGGGGTGATCTCTTTAGGATACAATATGTAGTTCCAACAACTTTCTCACCTAAACAATGCCGCAAAGTAGTATCTCATACTACAAAATTAAGCTTCTTCACAATTTGTTCAAAATGTGAACATAAGGACACTACAACCACTGCAAACTCAGTCCAAGAACCTTCTATCCAGAATAATAAAGTCGACAAGATTGAAGCAAAGAACAAATATTCCTTCTACACACAGTCATCTCATCAGGTTCTCAACAACCTCCCACAAACTAAGTAGCACAACTTCTCCAGCAAGGCAAGCAGCTCACCAAGGTTCAGATTCAGCAAGCGCTTTCCCCTCTCCCTTAGGAACTCAACACAATGGAGACCATTTCTTCCTAAGGAGTTATTATTGATCCATATGGGTATCGGTGGTCACCCACCTATTCCAACTGGCTCAAAATAGTTTTCTAGCAAGTTACTATTTTTAGCAGTTTTTTGGTTCCTAAACTTTCGGGGCCATTTTGAGGGCCTAAAACAAATTTCAGGATCAAGCACCTCATAAATATCCAAAGGCTCTAATTGATCCCCCAAAATGAATCTGCTCGACGATACCTTTCCAACGAGCTACCGTTTTCCCCAAACATAGATCATATGCCAAAGTTACGCCCCTGGGAAGTTGATACACCAAACTACCCAAAACAGGGTCCACAAAACTGTTGGCTTTTCATCTTGTGGGGTTAGGGTTTTGGTTTTTATTTATGTTAAAAATTCCTTTAGAGCCTCATTGTAATAATCTTCTTGTGAATGTGAGTAGTTGTCACATCTCTTCTCAAAGGTAAGCTACCACTATTCTAGCGAGTCTTTCACTCTGTATTTCTACAGTTTTGTACATTTCGCTCATTAATAGAAATTGTGTATTACTGTATATATGTGCCTCTTGTTATATATATATTATATCTCTGTTATATTATTGGATCTCTTGCAATATCTTTGGATATTTCTATGTTATATCTATGCTCTCATTTCATGCCAAAAATAATCTGGATCAAAAATTGGAAATATGTGGGTGGCAGATTTCAAAGAAATTCTTGATTGAAATAGACGATGGTATCTCATGAAATTCAATGTATGCATGTGATACATGTGAGATTACAGATATGTCTTGAAGGTATAGATGATGGTTTTCAAGATGGAAAGCATGGAAAAAATCTATTGTTGTGTTTTGGTAACATGAGTCGAAGGGACACCTCGATAGAGAAAACTTGGGGGATACCTCAGCTGTAAGACTCAATGAAGTCTCTGAAACTCTTCTAGTGTGAGAAATCCTTGGCAGGCAAGATGGATCACCTAATGGATTGTATAGTAGAGAAGGGGATGCATGAGATTCAGCCTAGAAGGTGAGTGACAAAAAGGAAGAGGAGACTTTGATAAACCTTGATTTATGATGAATTGGGATCATGAGCCCAACATGTCAAGGGAAAAACAATGAGTCGAGTAAATGTGACATCCATATGGATGTAGATCCATGAATTGCACAAGCATGTGCTAAATGTCGAGATTCTCGGAAAGGACCAGACCAAGAAGAGAAACAACAATTTCTAAAGAAAATGAAAGATGAAGGCATGGAAGTTGTTGTTGAGATGAAAAGAACATCGAGGATGGTGTTCCTTTAAGGGGGAGGGGATATTAAGACCCTTGTCTCCCCAGTATGTAATTAACCATGGTATATGAACATTATAATTATATTATTTTTTGATTGAAAATGAAAATAGTTGACTGATGAGTGTAGCCTTGAAATTACTGGCCATGATACCACTAGAGGAATGAGAAGAAGATCTATTAAGCTAAAGGAACCCAAGCCACCTTGCTAAAGTATTATCTTGAAATATTCAGATTATTTCAATTAGCCTTGATTTCAAGGAAAATAAATTAATGAGGGAGGATTAGTGGTTGAGAAACCAAACACCCTCAATGAATGCAAGTATGGTAAATCTGTCTAGGACAGTAGAAGGTTCCAGTCAAAGGTACGACATAGTAGAAATCTTGTATCCCATATGGACCCCGTGACTTCCTTATGATAGAAATAAGAGGACATGTCAAGAACCTTCTTGTGTGGGGCGTGCAAGAGAAGAAGGACGAGTGCAGATGAAAGGAGGAGAGAATAGACGAGATGGGATTTTTGGGTCAGAGAATATTTCCCTGGTGGTATCATGGCTTGAAATCAGGGTGGCCTACTGTTGAAGTCACTGAGCATGAAGAGCCTATGTTTGGGTGGAGAGGTGAACACCCACAATCATTTGGTTGACTATAAATTGTATCAGGTAAGTATTCTTTATGCCCTATGTATTGAGTAGAGAAAATAGATGGATGCCTATGGATGTGCTCTATTTATGCATGCCTCAAATTAATGGAATTATGTTGTTTCCTTCGTAAATCCTTGCATCTAAATGATTGTGTTTAAGGTAAATCCTTGTATTTGAATAATTAAGGAATTGTATAAACGGTTTCCTCATGTTGATGTAGTTATGGATATATCTATATGTTTGTGCCTTCGATGTGTGCAGTAGAGTATTTTTTGCGGTGTAATATTGTGAAGACTATAAGCCCTAGAGTGGAAAGTTTGCAAGGTATAAACCTTCTTTGGAAGAATGGTGGCATAAGTACCCTTTAACTTGGAGAGGTCTCTGTGTAGTTTAGAAATATTTAAGATCTGTGAAAACCTTCATGTTTGAATGAAACTCCTGGATGTTGTGTAAAATATTCATCGAGATAGGAGGAGAATTCCTTAGTAGTTTCCTAAGTAGGGTGAAGGCTAAGAAGGCCTAGTAAAAATCCTGGAAAAGTATTAGAAGAAATCCCTTTCCTACTAAGTCTTGGATCAGACTGTTAAACCTAAGAAAACCCTATGTTTTTCTTTGGAAGGATCAGAACCATTGATTCAACGTAGTGATTTGATCATGATCGTTGGTTGGGGAATGCATCCATCAGAGTGATTGGGAACAAGGTGGCATGGAATTATGATGGGAGAAGATTTGAGCCAATAGGAGTCATTGGATCCATTGGAGAAAGGTCTCAGTGAATCTTGTACCATTGATATCAGTCATAAGTTGGTCAGTTTCATGGATTTTGGAGTAGTCAAGTGCAAGGATGTAGTGGAACTCCGACGAGGAGCACTCTGAGTTAACGATGACCACTGAATCGTTGAAGGGTCAGAGGCTGGAAAATCGTGATCATTGATGGAATTATAAGCCTATTGGAGGCTAAGATATTAGATTTTTTGAGTGCAAGGTCTCACTAGGGATCCGAAGTGGGAGGATTTAAATCAGTAAGGACCATTGATTTATCAGAGCACATGCCAAAGAGAACCGTGATCATTGATATCAATTCTCAACCTATCGGAAGGTCAAGCTATCAAAGTTCCAGTGTGTCCAGAGGGTGACACATGTCATCCTGTAACTTTTTGAAAGGATTGAGGGTGTTAGGTACCAGAATGTAATATAATATGAAAAAATAGGAATATTCATCAGATATCATTGGAACAACAAACTATGAGAATATAAACACCATAAATAATACCTTTATTCAAAGAAAGCAATGTTCACTTGTCTCTTCGAGGGGGAAACCTCCAGTAGAGAATATCTCTATTACAATAATTCTCAAGACAAGTTGTCTCATGCCTCCTACTCTTATTTATACTAATTCTATCTTCTAAAGAACATTCTAGAGGAAACGGAATCCTATATTAGGTCTTCTTACATTGACTTGTTCACATTTATTAAATGAGCCTTACTAACTAATGTTGACATTTATTATATGGAAACTATATTTAGGCCTTATTAACTAATGTTGGCCTTTATTACATGGAAAACATATTATTCTATCTACGTGAGGGGTTAGGTCTCTAACATGCCTTCCCCCTTAAAAAAGAGCCTTGTCCTCGAGGATTAAGATGAGGAAACTGTTGCAAAATGGTAGTCAGTTCCTAGGTGGAATATTATGGTGGAGTATCCTTCCAATGAACCAAAACTTCCTTGATGGTGTGTTGATGGAGATTACGCTCTCTCTAATCCAATACGGCTTGTGGCTGCAACCAAATGGAAACTTGTTCATTCAACTCTAGTAGGATGGTATGGGTGTGGCATTTGGTGCCAATCACTTTCTTTAGGAATGAGACATGAAAAACAAGATGTAGCTTGGAGTGACTAGGAAAATCTAACCAATAGGCCATTGGCCGTTTGATAATAGTATAAGGACCATAAAATTTGGGTGCAAGTTTATGATATTGTTGGGATTTGAGTGAAGTCTGCTTGTATGCTTGGAGGTGGAGAAACACCTTATCCCCTTTGACAAATTGATGTTTATAATGACCCTGATTTGTCTGCTACTTCATGTGATTTTGATCCATTACCAAATTGTCTTTGAGAGTACTGAGAATGTTCATGCAGATGGTAAGATTGTGGTCAAGTTCCTATAATTTGGAGACACTCGACATGTATGGTAGAACATATGTTGGCTTATGTCTGTAGACTGCTTCAAAAGGAGTCAAGCGAGTGGCAGTATGATAAGAGGTGTTGTACCACCATTCGACTAGGGGTAACCACTAAACCCACTGATATTGTATGTCAGACGAAAAACACCTCAAATATGTTTCAAAACACCCGTTGACCACTTTTGTTTGGCCATCAGTCTAGGGATGACAAGTTGTGTTGAGATGCAATTGAGGTCCCTAGAGATTGAATAGTTCTTTCTAGAAATTGCTGGTAAAAGTGGGATCACGATTAGAAATAATAGAATGAGGCATTCCATGGAGTTTGAAGATATTATCAATAAAAATTTGAGCCACTGTGGATGTTTTGAATGGGCGTTGAAGAGCACATAAATGAGCATATTTGGAAAGACGATCCACTACCACCATGATGACTGACTTATTTCCTAATTTGGGTAAGTCAACAATGAAATCCATGGAAATATCCATCCAAATAGTAGGTGGAAGTGGAAGTGGTTGGACTGTACCAGGAAGTTTAAAAGTCTCGCCCTTATTGCATTGACATGTATCACATTCAGCCACAAAGGTGTGGATGTTCTGTTTCATACCATCGCAGAAGAAATATTTTTTTACCCTTTCATGAGTTTTGGTAAAACCTGAATGTTGTACTGTAGGTGAAGTGTGAAACTCAGAGAGCACCTTGGGTTTAAGGGTCAACTATTTTCTTAAATACAAGTGATGTTTATAGAGAAATTTTTCATTGTTCCAAGAGTACCCTAGAGTAGCTTGTGGATCCTTTTGAAGTTTTTGGATTAGTTTGGAAATTTTGGGCTCTTAAAACCATTCATGTCACACATCCTGAATCCAATCTACTACAATGAATGAGAGGGAAAATAGGGACCCTTCGTCTTCATATTTCTGATAAAGATCATCAACCACCACATTTTATTTTCCCTTCTTGTAAAAAATCTCATAATCATATCCAAACAGCTTGGTCACCCATTTTTGTTGCTCTGGGGATGAAATTTGTTGTTCTGGAAAGTACTTGAGGCTTTGATGATCCGATTTAATTTAGAATCATTTTCCCAATAGATAAGGGTGCTAGAGATCCACTGATTGGCCCAGATGTCAGTCTAACAACTATTTGTTGGTGAAAGCCAAAGTTCATCTAGCTTGCATGAGGACTGCCTTGATTCCTCTCTTGGATGCATCACATTCCATAACAAAGGTCTTGGTGAAGTAAGGTCGGGCCAGTACAGGAGTAGGGAACATAGCTTCTTTCAAGGCTTGAAAGGATTGGTTAGCTACTGGAGTGCAATTGAAAGATTTATTTTTAAGGAGATTTGTGAGAGGAGCCTCATTTTTTCCATAAATTTCAACAAACTTGTGATAATATCCCATTAAACCCAGGAAACCATGCATAATTTTAAGAGTTTTAGGGTGAGGCCAATTATGTATAGCTTCAGTTTTCTTGGGATCCACCCTTGCACCATCCTTGCCAACAGTTTGACTCAGGTACTCAACTTCAGAGGCGCCAAAAGAACATTTAGATTGTTTGAGGAAAATTTGGTGCTTTCAGAGGAAATGGAGAACTTGATCTACATGGGTGATATGGGTTGGCCAGGTTTTACCATAGATGAGAATATTTTCAAAGAAAACTAACACAAAGTGACAGGGAAAAGGACGAAATACAAGATTCATGAGACTTTGAAAAGTGGAGGGGGAATTACAGAGACCGAAGGGCATGACCAAGAACTCATAGTGGCCCTCATGAGTGTGAAATGCAGTCTTGGGGATGTATTTCTCTTTCATATGTATCTAGTGGTAGCTCGAACGTAGTTCAATTTTGGTAAAGTATTGAGCCCCACTAAGTTCATCCAGAAGTTCATCTATGACGAGAATGAGAAATTTGTCCTTGATAGTAAGTTCTTTAAGGGAATGAAAATCAAGAAACATGCACCAAGTGACTTCCATCTTGAGGACCATGACAACAAGGGAAGAATAGGGACTAGTATTGGGATGAATAACACCCGCTTCTAACAATCCTTGGACAATTTTCTCAATTTCATTTTTTTGAGAAAATGGATGATGATAAGGGTGAACATTGGGAGGAATATTTCCCGATATTAAAGGAATGGAATGGTCATGGTCTCTACAGGATGGGGGAAGGCCCTGGGGATTTTGGAAAATGGTGGAATGGTGGGAAAGGATCACTTGAAGATCGGGGTGTAACGGGGGTGTCTCAACTGCTTGAATGGAATGGAGTTGGGAAATGATAGTAGAATGACCTTTTTTTAGTAACTCTTCCATCCAATGGGAATTGATGGTCTTCAGAGACCCTGTTGTAATGCCTTGGAATTTATATTGTTATACTTCCCATTGGAAATGCATGGTTAATTCCTTAAAATCCATGGTGATGGGGATGAGAGTGTGTAACCATTCAACACCAAGAACAATGTCATAATGACCCATGTCAATAGAAAACATGTGATATTTCAAGTTATACTGACGAATGTGTAGGCGCACATTGTCACAATTCCCCCCACATTTCATGGAACCACCATTGGCAATCATGATTTAAAAATTGTTTACAACATGGATATAGGAATTGAATTCTTGATAAAGGTAGCGATGAATGAGATTATGAGTGTTGCCACTGTCAACTAGGATGATGAATTTCATGTGCCTAATGTAACCAATCAATTTGATGGTTTAGGGAGAAAAACAACCAGTGAGAGCATTTAATGAAATCAGTGGTTCAACTTCAGGTGGATCAGAGGGTGGCGTAGGATCATCTATTTTGGTAGCTCTGATTCAGGTGAAACCTCAACCTCTTCATCAGAAACATCCTCTGAAATGGACATAAAACATTTTTTTTCTTTACACTTGTGCTCGGGAAAGTATTTGTCATCACAATTGTAGCAAATATCCTTGAGTTGGCATTCATCTATTTCTGTCTATGTTAATTGTTGGACCTTGAGAAGATGGGAATGAGAAGCAGTGGTGGTGGGTTTTGGGTGGGAAACAAAAGTGGGTTTTCTTCTCTGGGCCAATATGACCTATTGTGCCTCCTTGGCACTTTTAGTTGCTTCTAACCAAGTCTGGGGGAGAGCCATGATGATGTAGGCTCAGAATTCATCCTTGAGGCCACTGATAAATCATTCCCAAAATAAATCATATGTCATGCCCTCCATGCAGAAATACAAGTGCTCAAAGGAAACAATAAAATCTTCCATTGTTCCAGACTATTTAAACTTGGTCAGATGTCCTAAATGGTGGGTGTCTATGTCAAAGCATTCATACATCTATGTAAGAAAATGTGACCAAGAAACATAACCTTGGTGTGCATTTCGATGCCATTTCCATTTTTTTGGATCCAAATAGAGAATTACATAACAAATCTTAGTTAACTTATCAGTGATTCCATGCAAGGAGAAACAATGTTCCATTTAAGTAACCAGAGCTTGTGGATTTGAGCCATCAAATTTGTGTACCTTGAATCTGGGAAGGCAAGGGTCATGAGGTAGGGAGTTGGAAAGAGAGTGTAGAGGTTGGTTGGAGTCAACACCTTCAGTATAGAGAGGTGGGTCAAAGGAGGAAGGACCCTGGAATTTTTTCATGAATTAGTGTAGAGAGGAATTGACTTCAACAATTTGGCTATCGACTTGTTCTTGGATAAGGTCCATTTTTGCATGAATGGTCAGACTGTCCTTATTTACTTGGGCCTGAAGGGAAGTAAGGTCAATTCTCAATTTATGATTGATTTCTTCTTGGAAGGTGGGAGCCATTAGGGTATGAGGGGTGGGTCCATGGACAAAAAAGAAGACAAGTGATAGGTACCACTATGATCAGGGAAACGAGAGGAGACCAATGGTATTAGTGGGGAATAAGGGTGTTAGGAAGTGTATGGGTCCACGGGGTGAAGAAAAAAAAGGGAAAAATGATAAGTATCATAGTGATCTGTACAAAAAGAGGAATCCAATGGGATAGGTCTCAAATAAGGGTGTGAGAAGGCCCCGAATTTTTTTTTGTTTACTCTTACGGAGTTATACTCTGATATTAATAATACTACAGCGACGAAATGCCCAAATTCTTAACAAGAAAAATGTGTAATAATTTCACAACAAGAATGAAGGAGGCAAGGTTGCATGGAAATAGATCTTGTCTGTTCCTTTTCAGTTTTGTTTCCGTCTCAAGGGTTAGGATTTTCAGGGTTCATACAGACAAGGGTTTTCCTTGTGTTATAGATATCTGATATAAGTGTGAGGTCAAATAGTAGTACTCAACCCAATATCTCAAGGAACCAACTAAGGAGGTTATATTGTACCCTTATTTGTACTACCATATTTCCGAAGTACTAGAGAGTATATTCTCAAGTGTTGTTCTCGGTGGCACAATAACAGTTAGGCGACTGAATGGTTGATCTATATTGGGTTTCCTAATACCTAGGCCAGTCCGTATACAGGTGTTGTCTAATGTGATACCACTCGAAGGGGTACCAACAGGGGTTACAAGGGTGTCCAAAAATGTGAGCTGAAAAACCTCTTGTATTTTATGTGTGTATTCTTCCCCAACTACGAATTTATGCACTGAACTATAGATCATTGTAGTTTAAAGACGTCAAAACACGTCTCTACCCTGGAAAAAAAAAATTAACCCACAATTCCTGCCAAGGAATGTGCTCTGATACCACTTTTTAGGTACCAGATCGTAATATAATATGCAGAAACAGGAATATTCAACAGATATCAATGGAACAACAAAATATGAGAAGCGAAACACCATAAATAATACCTTTATTCAATGAAAGCAATGTTCACTTACCTCTTCGAGAGGGCAACCTCCAACAGAGCAAATATCTATTACAATAACTCTCAAGACGAGCTTTCTCATGCCTCCTACTCTTATTTATACTAATTATATCTTCTAAAGAACATTCTAGAGGAATATCTTTCTAGAAGTGGAAGCTTCTATTAGGTCTTCTTGCATTGAATTTTTCACATTTGTTAAATAGGCCTTACTAACTAATGTCGGCCTTTATTACATGGAAAATATATTTAGGCCTTATTATCTAATGTCAACATTTATTAAATGTAAAATACATTATTGTATCTACGTGAGGGGTTAGGTCCCTAATAGAGGGTGATTCCCTATTAGTTTCAAGTCCGGGGATAGATGTCATAATCCTAGTCCTTAGATCTATAGGTTGGGGAGAATATGGATTTTTTATTAGAAGGGTGCTAGTCATAGTGAGTTGAGATCTCGGAGGAGATGCACTCTGATTAGAGGAACTCCGAGAGAGGAGGGTGCACCCCAATGGTAGAAACTCCGAGAATGGATCTGGTTTGTCGATTGAGGAGCAAGAAAGAGGCCTTAGTCATATATCTTTGTATAATCTCAAGAGGGAATTTATCATTCAGTGTCTAGGTAGGGCAAGGTTCCAGGGAATGGTTTTGACCTTCCCTCGTGAGCTTGGAGCAGAGGAGGATGACATCACCCAACCAATTCATAGTGGATAGGTGTCAGTACCTGGATGGACAAACCAAGTGCTTGGTGATAACTTGTACCATGTTATTCCACGAGGAATTTCCACGTGTCATGGTGATTTGGCATTTTGAGGGAGTGGTTCATGATGTAGCATGAGTGCCACATGTCACACCAGGTGGCATGTACTCGGTGGTAACATTAACCGAGGTAGAAGGTGAGTGGATAGATCTTGACCGTTGATTTGAGGGTACTTCCATCATGATGTCACGGTGTGGGGTTGCTAGTGGGCTCTAACTAAGGGACTCTGAGAGGTTATCTGGGTAATATATCGGCGAATAGATGAGATGCAATCTCATTCATGGATTTTGGTGGGTCCCACCTGTTCACTTAACATAAGAATGAGGATAAGGGAGTTAACCATCGTGTGAGTTAGAGACTCTGAAGAAATTGAGGTTATTGATTTCCCAACTCTGAGGACTTTCAGATATGTCAAACTGTGCATTGATCGAAGTGTTCCAGTTGAAGTGGAATGTGACTCCAATGGAGAAAACTCTGATGGTAAAGGAATGCACCGAATGAATCTGAAAAGTTGATTTAGAGGGCCCGATGGGTCGGGTGGCAGGTCCCATGTCAATGTCGCGTCAGATGTCGCAAGTAACAAGGAGCCATGTGGTGGTGAGGTAGATTTTGACCAATAAAGGCCTAGGGAAAGTTAGAAGGTAATAAATTTTGATCAAGAGCTTGGTTTTGAGCATGTTGGTAGTCGTTGTAAATCTCTTGATGAGCAAAATACAATGATTCCTTCGAGAAGAGGCTTTGAGGTGGTTGAGGAAAAGTGAAATTTTAATAACCCATCCCTTAAAAAGGTACTTAGGGGGTTGGGTGTCTTACAAAATGAGCCTTAGAGCCAATTTCCAGGTTTTTTGGTCTTCCTTAAACCACCATAACCATTTAGAAGAAGACATCAACTTCTGCTATCCATTTGGCTTGTGGTCATCTTGAAACCACCATATTTAGAGAGCACATTCAACCATTGGTAGCTATCCACTTCCATATTTCAGTTGTCCACTTCCAAACTTTAGCTCTCTTCTTGGACTCACATACACCCCTTCAGATTAAGGGGGGGGAATGTTGGAAACTTAATCTGTTAGGGTTACTAACTTGATGGAATGTGGATAGTCAAGTTATAGGAATGGTCATCGTGATTCCAAGAGACCTCTTGGAATATGAATCCAAAGGTCATCTAAAATGTATTTACATGTGTATCATATCAATGAATAATAGAAACTCATGCTTATCTCTATTTGTGCATTCTAATAGTTCATGTTGTTAATGTTTATGCCATTATTATAGTTCTTTGCATTTCAATAGATAAGAGCATCATAAGAACAAGATCACTGAGAAATACACATTCATAAGAGACACAGCATTTATCCTGTGAAACCCTCTAGGGGAAGAAAACCCAACAAAAACTTCCTTATCATAAATAGCTTATACAATGTTCA
>SNQJ01S0071067.1:9646-38436 GCA_010110895.2 Picea sitchensis
ACTGAAAATAATGAGGTTTCCTCTGTTTCCTTTTGCTCACAGAAAGTTTCCCACCAATATTTGACATGGGGAACGGCTTTGAGAAGCGTAAAAGTAATCTTTTCTTTATTCAAAAAGTTATGGACAGAAAAATACCCTTCTAGTAGATTCAACCACTTGTCTACAACATCTGTGTCTATATGACCTTCAAATATAGGAATATCAAAGTTTATTTGTACCTTGAAGGGGGCAGCGCCTCTGTTCGAAGAAGATGCATCTCATGTCGGTAGCCGCCTAAGGATTTGCGCGAAACTATCCATCAACTCGTTCTTCTGTTGCATGAGGGATTCCTCAATCAATAGTTTGAAAGGATCTTGTATCCCGTCATATTTATTTTCTCCTGCCATGGGAGGTCGCTTGGGTGTGTGAGAGCTTCTTTCCTCAAGATAAACAAGCTTGAGACCCAACTCTTTGTACTCCGACCTCGTTGGGGACATTCATTAAGACGACAAGGAGCAGACCGCTCTGATACCACTGATCCAGATTTTATGAGCAGAACAAAATGAATATAGATTATTAACAGGTTCTTAACACAAAATATCATAGATACAGTAAAACTACTTTTCTATTCAATAATGAAATAAGCTGAAACTGTAAAATGTAGTGGAAACAAGCTTGCTGGAATGGTGGCGACTTATCTCTGAGAAGATATATGATGACAGTGTGCATTCGTAAGAAGAAGGTTACAATGAGGCTCTGAAGTCCTTTTTACAATAAGAAAGAATGCAAAAAACCCTAAACATTCAAAAACCTAACCCAAGGAGATGAAGCGCCAAAAGTCATGTGGGCCCCGTTTGGGTAAGTTAGTACATCAACTTCCTGGGGTCGTAACTTTTGCATACGATCTATGTTTTAGACGTGTGATAGCCCATTGGAAAGGTATCATCGAGGAGATTCATTTTGAGGGCTCAATCATGCCTTTGGTAATCATTAAGGATATGTATCCCTAAAAACCTTCATTTAGGCCCTCAAAATGGCCCCGAAAGTTAAAACTACTAAAAATAGTAAATTGCCAAAATTGTCAGAAAACTGTTTTGAACCAGTTGGAAAAGGTGGGTGGCCACCGATATCCATATGGATCATAAAACCACTTAACCTAGCCTTAAAGAACATCAATCCAAAATCTAGAATTTACCTTGAATAACCACCTAATAAATAACTTTTTATGTCTCGTCGGTGGTAAATTGGGTAGCTACATAGGTTGTGTTAGACTTGATTGTGTTTTTCCTTAGAAGTCCTTGAAGCTTCCAGGGAAGCGTCCCTTGTGTTGGATTTATCCTTCACTAAAACAAGGAAGGTTGTTGCCTAGGTAATAGTGGTAACACTTCTAATGTTCCACTCATTTTGTATCTCATGAAGGATTTACACTAGGGTACAAGGTTGTGTGATAACAATAATAATATAATGAAAAAATGGAATCTCCGCCTAGGTTTAATCCTAGGGAACATAACCAAAGGACTATAACATGTTAAAACTTCATCAAATCATAGGAGAAGACATGCTCATCAAATATGCATGTAGTAACCCCCATGATCTAACTCCAACTTAGGAAAAAGTACATCCACAAGAGTATTAGCATCATCAAACATATTCTCGCCTAGGTGATGCAACAAATGTTAAAATATCATGTGATATAACTTAGGGAAATCCCACCAAGGAAAAATGCACCACCACAACACATATCATCTAACCACATCAAGATCATAAGAGAATGGGACAATATAAATTCCATCCCATCCAATCATGAAGTATGTCCCCATGACACAACCAACATAAGAGGACCATGTAGAACACCCCTATTAGTGACACTAATAACACCCCTCTCAGTGAAACTAATAATACAACATTATCATGCAAAATTCACTGGGCCCCAACAATCATGAGATATCTACCTCCTAACATCATCATATAACCTCTTGGGGGGATAGAACCACCATGCAAGAACAAGATACATCACACGCAAGATAAACATATATACTGAAACCACTTCATAATGAGATAACATGCTCCATAACCATGAATATGAAACCAAGGAGTGATCAACAAAGAAAGTACATGCGAGAAGACCTTTATTAAACAATCCAATTCCATGAAGATGTATAACCCCAAGTTGGTCCAATTCTCCAAAATACCAAGTGCAAATATCCATCAATGTGATGAAAATCACAAAGTGAAACCTTATACAATATGAGATGCAACACTCTCGAATTAACTTATTTATCAAAATCATATTAGTCAATATTTTTTTCCAAATAAAGATTGGGGGAAAACCTACTAAATACTTCCCCATGATACATGGATGAGTGAAACCTTATACAATATGAGATGTAACACTCTCTAATTAACTTAATTATCAAAATCATATTAGTCAATAATTTTTTTCAGAAAAAAGCTTGGGGGAAAACCTACTAATTACTTGCCCATGATCCATGGATGGTAAGATGGGTAAAATATAGCCCAAGAAACATAAGAGTTGAACCCTAACCTCCTGAATTCGGAGAAAGTACATTGTATCCAAACCAATTAAGATAACCCTTGGAATTATTACTCAATATTTTATGGCAACACTTCAACTTAATAAATATAATAATATCCCCCACTCTTTGTATAAATAAATTTAACTTCCGTGTTCCATCTCACTATACAAACAATCCAAGTTCAAACAAGTTGTATCTAACAAGTTAAAAACAAAACCCTTCCATATATTTAACAAGTTAAAAAAAAAAAACTCTTTACAGGCTTTTGTACATATTTTGTCTCACCTTGGACAATCCAAGTATTTGAAAATCCAGAGTATGGTCTTAAAGATTTACTGTCAGATGTTTTATTACAACATCGATGATCCTCAACATCGATGGGGATCATTGGGCAATTTGGATGAAATCATAGATGAAGATCTCCACAACAGAATGACAATTTTGCAAGCTGCATGGATACGAAACAACCTCAGTTTACTCTATTTTGACAATTATGTCGACGTTTGTGTATTGAACTTTTCAATATTGATTATAGAATTGCTCACCATTTTTTTTCAACACATGGATCCCCACTGCAAAGCTCCCAATGAACTTGGGTTTATCATAGACCAAAGATAAACTTGATCTTTCAAGTCTGAGCCAAAACCTCAACAACGAAGGTGTCCCCCTGAAGACAAAAACATGCTATGATATCATATGTAAGTTTTAAACCTGTGAATTAAAGCAATGCATATATATTCTTATGAAAAATAGAAATTAATCAATGGCTCATACACATAGTACACAAAAATTTACGCTGGAAACCCTTAACCATGAGAAAACCAACCTTCCTTGGTCTTACACCTCTCAAATCTTCATTGTATTAATATCACCATCCACAATACAATATATACACTATGTTAGGTATTCAAAAACTACCAAAACCCTAATCCCGAAATCTGATCTTAATTTAGAAAGTTGATAAAAATAATGAAAAATCGCTAAAATTGCAAAAACCTCCCAAAATCATTTTTGGGGCGTTGCCCCAAACTTCGTCGGCTCTGAGCTAGCACCCAAAGACAAAGGATTTTCCTAAGCAGGGGTTCCCCCCTGTGTGAGCCCCCTTCCAATAGCTTCAACAATCTAAGAGCCTCATGCGATGGGATCGTCAAACCCGAGGGTCAAATCCGATGCACCCCCACACACACATGCAAATGATATAACACATACCCAACATTAAATTATTTAAATTTATCAAATACTTGAGATTTCTTCCTAAGAAAATAGCTCCATGTGTTCCTTGAGAAATAATCTATGAATGAAACATAATATAAAAATTTCCCTAGTAATGAACATGCACAGGTCCAAACACATCATTGTATATCAACGCTAAGATCCCCTTTTCTCTTGTAGCACCTGATGAGAATCTTACTTTATTCTGTTTACCATATATGCAATGTTCACAAAAATCAAAATCCAGAGTGCAATTAGACATACCTTCAACGTCCATACCTTTACCGTTTGAAGAACCTTTTCTACAATATGTCCTGGTCTTTGATACCATAGCATGGTATTCTTTCCAGAGATAATACAGATCTTGTATTCTTCATTTCTCTACTCTAGGATGATAGAAATATTACACCCATCAATATAAATAGTTTCTGAACAACTTGTACATAGTTCCACACCAAAATCCGTTTTATTACAACATCGATGATCCTCTTCTAAACCACGGAGGGGCAACCCTTCCTTGTGTCATCCAAATTTCCCTTGAATTGTTAGGGTGCCAGAATTCAAGGGATGAAATCATAGATGAATATCTCCACAACGGAATGGCAATTCTGCAAGCTGTCTCGATATGGAAGAGCCTCACTTTACTCTATTTTCACAATGACGTCGACATTCTTGTAAACGTAATAATACTTTTCATTTCCCATTATCGAGAAAGAGGAGCGGGTTGTATTGGTGAAGCACTCGACCTAGGGTTCAGATTAATCGAAGCCTTACTTAAGGCTGAAGATTCTGAAGTTTATAATTATGTCTACGAGAAGATGAGGCTGGTACAATTGGACGTAGTCGGACACATTGTTGGAATGGTGGAACTTGCTCTTGTGGGCTTCGAATTCAAACCATCTCACATTCGATCCGGTCTAATTATTAGAGCGGAAGGTCGTAGAAAGATGCGGTAAAAAGAGATTGAAGTTTTTGCAGATTTTCTTCGACGTGATATTGCGATGAAATATGGCACAAATGTTGGGCAGTTTCTTCAGGACATTATAATTGAGAGCACTCCTCAACTTGTTCATAATTTCTTTTATATGTAAAATTACTAAATGATTTTTAAGCAATATTCATCTTAATTTCCGATTTATGAAAAGGTTTATGCTGAATAATTGTAGCATTTCCTTAGATATCTGTCATCGATTTTTATTTTTATTTTGTGGTATCATTTTGTATAAAATCTTATATAATTTATGTGCAGAGTAATACGCAAATGTTGGGCAGTTTCTGCAGGACATTATATCGATGGCTATTTCTCACAACTGAGAGCACTCTTCAACTTGTTCATAATTTTTTTTATATGTAAAATTACTATTGGTATTTGGTGACAACGAATTTTTCCAAGGATGGATTTGGATCTTATTATTTGTTGTTGGTTACAACTAAATAGACCAAGTTAGAATATGGATGGGGATTGCATTTAATAATCAATTTCTTGTAAATGTATATAAATACATGTAAGCCCGTAGAGGCAAGAGAGACAGAGTGAGAACTTGCAAGTCTTATGTAATCTCCATGATCTGAATAATACTACAACCGATGCCTATGCTTGGTGGATGTAGTCCAACCTTTGGGTGAACCACGTGAAATCTTGGTGTTTCTTATCTGTGTGATTGTTAATTATCATATGTGAATTGTGTTTTCCGCATTTACAATTCTAACAAATGGTATCAAAATTGGTTAACGTCATATTAGTCAAATTCACGCGCATTCAAAATCCTGAAATCACAACAGTCCAACTATGAAATATAATGGGTAAATATTTAAAAAAGTCACACACTCCTTAAAACAAAATCACATGTTTTTGACTTGGGAGGACTCCTTAAAACAAAATCCCATGTTTTTTCAAAGAAATTTCCGTATGGTGTTGTGAAAAACATAAGGTATGAAGTCACTTGGTTTTTAAAATTAAATTTTCTTTTAAGAAATGTGAACAAGTCAACAACAAGTAAGTCAAGTGGGTTAATAAAGTAACAAGTTTTTTTTTAATGGAATAAAAGGATTACCTAAATGTATAAAGTAAAAAGGTAAAAGGTGGAGGAATTAAAGTAAAGAATAATTTTTATTAAAAGGTTTTTTAATTAAAAAGTGAATTTTTTTAGTAAAAGGTTATTTTTATTAAATTTTGTGAAGTTATTTCTCCACATTATTTTTAAAAAGGTCTTGGTTATTATAAGCAGTGATTTGAGTATTAGGAGTTTTTCATGTTAATAGCTAAGATGCAAAGTTTGAAATTTGAAGTTGAAAGGTTCAGCGGTAAAAACAATTTTGAGCTCTCGAAGCTCAAGATACGGGATTTACTCGTGCAACAAGGGTTGCAAAAAGCATTGGCACGAAAGTCAAAGAAACCAACAAACATGAAGAATGAGGAATGGGAAGATATGGATGCAAAAACTCTTAGTACCATTTGTTTATGTCTGGCAGATGATGTTCTGTTTAATATCGTAGGAGAGGATACAACATCACGCTTATGGAGAAAGTTGGAAAGTATATATATGACAAAGTCCTTGACCAACGGAATCTGCTTGAAGAGACAGTTGTACAGTTTGCGGATGAAAGAAGGTACAAAAGTTGGTGATCATTTAAATACATTCAATAGGCTTATAGTTCAATTGACTAGTATGGTAGCTAAATTCTAAGATGAGGATAAGGCTATTACACTATTGTGTTCGTTGAGTCTTGGGATAAGCTAGTCACCTCTATTAGCTTTAGCTCAACACATGTTTTAGATTATGACTCTGTTGTGGGAACTTTGTTGGTTGAGGAGATGATGAGAAAATTTAGTAAAGAAACCTTAACTTTAGAGGCAATGCTGGTGAGAGGTTGAACTAAAGAGCAGAATGAGAGAATTTTTTCTCGATCTAAGTCAAGACACATAAAGGGTAAAGCGAAATGATGGTACTGTGGAAAAACAGGACATCTCAAGAAAGATTGTTGGAAAAGAAAGGAATATGAGGAAAACTCTATGAAGGAAGCAAATTTTGGTTGTAACAAATTCATGTATGACTCATCAAGTTTTACCCGTCTCTAGTAATTTACAATATCAAGAAGAATGGTAGTTAGATTCAGGTGCCTTCAACCACATGTGCTCACATAGAAATTGGTTATTTTCATACCAATCTATTGATGAGGGTGTAGTGTTTATGAGAAAGGACATTCCCTATAAAATAGTAATTGGGCTTGACAGTATTAGAATCAGGATGTTCGATGGTATTGTTAGGGAATTAACGAATGTTAGATATGTACCTCATCTTAAATCAAATTTGATTTCATTGGGAGTGTTGGATTTTTGTGGATATAAGTATATAGGTCAAGGTGGAGCACTCACATTGTCGAAAGGTAGTTTAGTAGTGATGAAGGCAACAAAGGTCGATAAACTTTATAAGATGGAAGCGAGTACTGAAGTGGCATATGAAGTGACAGATGTATCTTCTTTTTTATGGAAGAAGCATAAAGTTCATAAGAGAAGGAAAGAATTGTAGGTACTAGTCAGCAGTAAATCATTTCCAGACTTAAAATCTTTGTTTTTTAATTTCTGCTTGTTTTGTATCTCTGCAAGTTATGATGGTGGTATAAAGGTATGTTGTGTGTGGGATCCTACTTCTCACAAGTTCATCATTGAAAGAGATATAGTATGTATGGAACAACCAAAAGGGTTGATTCAAGATCACAACGATAAATTTGTTTGCATGCTAGAAAATTCATTGTATGGTCTATTGGTATTGAGGAAAATATACAAGAGGTTTGAATCCTTCGTAGTGAGTCAGAATTTTTCAAAGGGTAGGAATGACTATACATTTTATAGTACATTCAAAGTATTGATGTTATTTTATGATAATATGCTCTATGCAAGCCAAAGCATGGATAAAATCAGTAAGAAAATGACTCAGGTGGACATGACAATTCAAATGAGGGATCAAGGAGCAACAAAACAAATTATGGGCATGGAAGTATATAGAGATGGTAATGGTAAGCTATGGTTGGAGTTCAGTATGAACATTGTAAAACCAATTTTTATCCCTCTTGCTTTCCATTATAAGTTTTCTTCAAGCATAGGGCCTATCTATAAAGAATAAAAGGTTATGTCTCATGTAAGTTCAGTAGGAGGTTTGGTGTATGTGATGAAATCGTTAAGACAAGATGTTTCACATGTTAATTATGTTGTCAGATACATGACAGATTCAGGTGTTGCAGTGAAATGGGTGCTTCATCATTTGAGAAGCACAAATGTCACATATAATGGTTACACTGAGATAGTCTATGATAATTGTAATGTATATTTTACAGGTGTTTTTGGATAGAATGAGATCTATCACTAAATATGTCTCACAACACAGTTTTGGAAGACATGTTGGAGGTGGAGTGACCCCTTGGAAAATCCAAACTCGTGCAAGTCACACAGGTGAGATCATGAAACCGGATTTATTAGAGAAGTTGTAGTGGTGCTTGACTTCTCTTGGCTTGCAGAAAAGGTGATGAAAAAAAGGAAGGAGCAAGGTATGAGGTTAATTGTTGTCAAGGTGGATATTGTTGGGATTTGGTGACAATGAATTCCTCCAAGGATGGATTTGGATCCTATTATTCTGCGTTGGTTGCAACTAAATAGACCAAGTTAGAATATGGATAGGGATTGCATTTAATAATCAGTTTCTTGTAAATGTATATCAATACATGTAAGTTCATAGAGGCAAGAGAGAGACAGAGTGAGAACTTGGAAGTTTGATGTAATCTCCATGATCTGAATAATAAGACAATCGATGCCTATGCTTGGTGGACGTAGTCCAACGTTTGGGTTGACCACGTGAAATCCTTGTGTTTCTTATCTGTGTGATTGTTAATTATCATATGTGAATTGTGTTTTCCGCATTTAAAATTATAACAATTACTAAATGATTTTTTTAAAAATATTCATCTTAATTTCCGATTTATGAAAAGGTTTATGCTGAATAATTGTAGCATTTCCTTAGATATCTCTCACCGATTTTTATTTTTATTTTGTGATATCATTTTGTATAAAATATTATATAATTTATGTGCTGAGTAATACACAAATGTTGGGGAGTTTCTTCAGGACATTATATCGATGTCTACTTCTTGCAGCTGAGAGCACTCATAACTTTTTCATAATTTCTTCTCATTATTGCACAATTAAGCATGAGTTTTTTATCCATACTTCTAAGATAACTCAACCGCAAAGTGTCTTCCCATGAGGGATTTCACCATAAGGGGACCACTTTGGAGTTCATCCATTTGTACTCCTTATCAATCATGATAAGACAATAATGAGTCATCTTTACATTAATCCAAATATGCATCATATATCAATGAAACCACGTTGATCCATATTTTTCTATGCATCATATATCAATGACAACTCATTGATCCATCTTTATCTATGCATGATATCATATGACTATGATTCCAATTGACATCATTCCATTCACATCAAGGATAATACAATATGCTATGACAAGACATTGTTCCTTTGACATCAATCCTTTGACATCAATCATCAATCAATCAATCACTCAATCCTTTGACATCAACCCTTTGACATCAATGACAACATGATCCAACACTTTCTTCTTCAAATCCAATATCAGGAACAATGGAACTATTACACCCATCACTAATAGTGCTTCCTTGTATCTTATAAAGAGTTCCAAAATGAACTCCCTTCAATAAAACCATTTCTCCTTGAACCATCCTACTTATTTTCTTTTCAAATATTGTTTTTACCCCTGCATCATCCATTTTTCTTACATAAATAAATTTTTTGGCCAATCCTGGGATGTGTAGAACACAAGGTAGTGTTCTAATCCTTCCATCTATGAGCCTCAACTTGAATTTTCCTTGACCTATGATTCTGGTTGTTGATTCCTCACCTAGGAAAACATCACCTCCATCATACCTTTCATATTCACAGAACCACTCCTTGTGGGTATTCATATGAAAGGATGCACCTAATTCAACCAACTATGCCTCATGATTTGCATGTGTTTTGAAGAAGCCAAGTACACATCCCATCCTTCTTCCCTGGAGGTATTTTATTTTGTAGAAGGAGATTCTTCAGATCCCTTCTTTTTCTAAACTTTGGATCTACAATTCTTCTTGTAATGTTGTTCTTTTCCACATTTCCAACATACCTTTACAAACTTTCTAGAATAATTAGATCTTCCCTTAGAATTAGATCTCCCACTTGAGGACTTAGATATATTTCTTTCCTCAGAGCGTCCTCTTTCAAATAATGCATTTGTGCTCTGTCCTTCCATGTTTTTTCATCTCATCTCCTCTGACAACAAGGATGAGACCACTTCATCAAACTTCAAAGCAGTTGTATTACTACCTATGGCCACAACCAAACTATCCCATGAATCTGGTAAATAACATAGTAAACTGATACACTTTTCTTCATCTAAAATTTTAATCTCAATAGATACTAACTGCACAATATTGAAGGTGTTCAAATTCTCTACCACAGAGTCTCCATCTCTCATCCTCATTTTATAAAGATTCTTTCTCAATAATAGTTTATTTACTAGGGACTTAGACTGATACAACTTCCCCAACTTATCCCATAAATATTTGGTTGTAGCTTCCTCTGACACATTCAGTAATACTGAATCTGAGAGACACAATCGAATTTTTCTATTCTCCTTCCAATCCAACTTTTTCCATTCATATGTTGAAGTTCATATAGGTGTAGTACTTGGATCCACTGTGAACCACTCATCTCTGTCCAATAATAGATATTCCATATTGAGCTTCCACAACTCAAAACTTTTCCCATTAAAATTCTCGATCTCCATTTTCGAACTGCTCAACATTTATTTTCACCTGAAAAATCAATACCACATATCTCCCTATGACATACCCAAAAATAAATTATTTTTTGAATTTGAAAATTGTTAGGAAAAATATTTCGTTTTTGGTAAATTCAAATTTGGAATTTTTTTTTCCATTTATGGCAATTTCGAATTTGGTAAATTGTAATTAATTATTATGACTGTTGGGCACAGATCTGATTTGACCCAACAAACTATTTGATTATGACACTTGTATGAAAACAAAATATTTTATAATTATTGCAAGAGGACAAATGGAACAACCATGTTAAATTCAGCTGACCATGACTCCATGAGTGGGGAACATGTTGGAACTACCTCAGGGCTGATTATTACAAGTGGAAAATCAAGGATTTGGCCATCGGAAGCCCCTGAAAATCAGGGATTTAGAAAGCTACGAAAATTCCCAAGGGAGGGAAAAATACCTAGGAAAAAACATTTTTTTGATATATAACATATGTGAGGAGGTAGGACACTACCTAGTATGCCGGGGAAAGAACTACTGAGTACTTTCTGTTATGAGAACTGATTGTTGAGTGTGAGGCAAGGAGAAGACTATTGACAGAGAAAGACATTGTTGAAGAGGAAATTCCAAGTTTTCCCTCATGGATTCATTGTCAGGCTAGGAGGTGAATAAGACAAGTGATTTTGGCTACCCTATTCTACGGTTGGGAGGAATGTGGTTGTTCCCTTTGTCTTCCCGTGAATTGGTTCAAATATGTTATTCTACCTTTCCTTTGGATGAATGTTGATTAATTAGATGTTTGACAAAATGCATTTGTAAATTTTGCATTGAAGTATTGCTATGGATGAAAATATGGTTGAAGGTTGTTAACTTAATGTCTGATTTTCTAGATTAATTCTTAATGTAATCATATCTACTGAGTAAAACTGCATATGAGCACTATGTGAATTAAATTGGATTGTGTATATATAAATATATATTTATGCTTAGGTGTTTGTAAGTAGTTTACACAGAGTCATGTTATTAATTGGGGTTCCTTTTCATTTAGGTACCTATTAATCCGAGAGAAAACCAAAGGTTATGTATGACATAAATCATGATCTAGTATGTGTGTGTATATATATATATATATATGTGTGTGTGTGTGTGTGTGTGTGTGTGTGTGTGTGTGTGTGTATTATAGTTGAAACTGAACAGTATGAATTATAATGGTAAATAAAGCATCTACAACCTTGTGCCTTAAATTTTTAAATACCTGATACATGGAGAAACAACTAAATGTGTGTTTCCTATCATGAATTTAATCTTTGCCCCAGTCTATAAAAATTCTATTATGCATAAAACAAGTTTTGTTTTTCTGACATAAGATAATACGAAAGTAGAATACTCCATAAAGGAAAAAAATTCGAAGCTACACAAATGTCATAAGATCGTATGCTGATAGAACAATTAAGCTTTGATTTTCAGTTGTACAAAATAAAAAGACCTAAATTGGAACAATTAACCATTGTATTAAGTGGTCCAAAAATTATTGAGTGATGAATTTTTATATGCAAAAACCGTCCATTCGATGATCGTCACAGTGGACAACATAGGAATGACAATTTACAATCATAAAGCTCTGTACACCTAGCATTGATTTTGCAAACTCCTATCAGTCTTATAGAAACCCCCTTTACATAATCAAAGTATCGACATAATGGTTATATATATTGTTCTGGGTATAATCACATAATCAAAACATTTACTCGACTTTACTATGATAAACACAGATCATTGTAACTATTTAATGTTAGATACAGTATAACTATTACTTGTCGAAAATAAATAAAATGATACAGTATTATAGATATAATACAATTCGATTGTCACAGTATAACCATTCAGTGTGTTATAAGTTCTTTTCCATCCAATGCATAACGAGAGTTCGAATTTCATAGAAGTTTGATACAAAATCTTCAAACTAAAACGACAACCATAGTAATTAAATTACAAATTAGGGTGAAACCCGAACAATGAGAAGATTTGATCAATCCAACAATCATTTCATTACTTCAAATAAACAAGGGAATCATGTAGATAAATCTTTGAAGGATTCATACTTATAGTAACCGGACCCAAACTTTAAGTTTACATTTGGGAATTTCCCCTTTCTAGGCACGATAGGAAACTGAGGGAAAATATACTGAACGACTACATCTAAAATTGCAACCGTGAACTGTTTGGACTCAAAAAGGGTTTACAGAAGGGAACTCGAATACCTTTTGTGGTGAAATCAGGTATGATACATCTAAAGTTTTTTGCGTAGACAAAAACCTGGGAAGAATTACTATTTTACGAACATTATTAATTTATATGCAAGGGAAAAATTTAAGAAACAAACCAATAGAGTAAAAATTGTTATTAACGGAGTATACCAGGACCATACTTAACTGGTGATTCGTGGCTCGCATATTTTTCTTTTCTTGTCACCTTCCGTCTGGAAAAATGCCCAGGGCCGAGGTTGGATGGTGCAACAACTCTTTGATGGGTACCCTCGCATCAAACATGGCCCATCATTAGTGATACATTTCAATTCTTGAAACGACTTAAAACAACATAAGGAAAATCTGTACACAGTATCTAACGAATAATGAAATACAATAATTGTCTGTACTAAGTTCCTTGTAATACATAAAGGACACATAACATATTGGGCATAAACAAAGTATTAGTATTTTATACTAAACCAAGAGTACACCTAACTGGTTGAGCCTAGTCTACTAGAACCAAACTACAGAAAGTTGTTATAAGTCAACAAATAATACAGAGATGCCCCGACCAAGTTTTATAGAGCACACTTATTTTGAAATCAAATGGAAAGGCTTTAGAAATAAAGAAAAGAGCAACGGAGGCGAAAGTCCAGTTAAGTATTATTGACACTATGGAGGTAGGATCACCCCTGTACAAGGAAAGAAAAAACAAATCACATAGTAGGGTTATCCTTCCTAAAAAAAATTCTTTCCCTCAGGCTCATGAATATTCGGTTATGGACCCCGACTTACGAAAGAGAGTTTACGAAAAACCCTATATCCCGAAACATAGATAAACGAGGCTAATAATTTCTCTCCATAACCAAAGGAGAAACGTCGATAAACTCAAAGAAAATCACTTCTCCACGAATAAGGATGACTCCAAAAGTAATACAGATAAGTTACACGAAAAGGAGAATCCAACAGGAAAGAAGAAACATGACAGTAATTATAGAACGACAAAATTTTCACTTTACGATTTCCAAAAAATGAACCACCTTATTTAAATGTGGTATTATGTTTAAGGAAGGACTCACCAGGGATTCAAACTATGTCATCTGTTACAACAATGGAATGACTTCCACGACAACAGTCTTCGCCTCTAAAAAATTGATACACAGATCCTCTTCACAGAACTCAACAATGACAAACTTTGAACCTACTCAAACCCTAAGCAGTGCCTTGACGTCTCAGAGTAAATGTGGAGAGTGCAGAGGATGGGTGAGCCATGTGAAAATGGCAGAGTTGGTGTGACACTATGGGTGTAGAGCTAGGTGAATAAAATGTAACTCGTAGGACTGCCATTAATGATGGTTACCGAGCCTTAACTACCCCTAACAGTGGACCATCCCTTCCACTTAAAGAATGTCACGAATAGACCCCTTGAGGAATCAACGGAAATTAAATCCCATTCACACCCTCTGTGTTAGTTTGAGTTAGCAGTTCGATCCTCATTTTCGAATTTCCACTAGTGTTTGGATTAGAGCTTTCATTACAATCAACATACTGGTTCTAAGAACCATTGAATGTCTAGGACTTGGTAGTTATGCTAGTTGTTATTAAACCTAACCCCATGGCTATTATGGATGGAAAGTGAATAAAGCCTCCTAGGGTTAAAATAATCAGGTGGATTTGTGCACGAACATGGAGGCCTTATGTTAAAAGGTGAGTTGTAGTATGAATAATAAGACTACACATTATATACATAGTCCTATACGCATATAGGTAAATAGAATGAAGGAAAAAATGGAATTGCTAAAGCTTCAGTGGTTTACCCTTATAACCTTTCTACTCGAGGTAAGTCAAGATGATATAGTTATTACATCTTGTGTTAAGTAGAATTTAGGGATTTTATCATAGAGTTTTATAACAGAGTTTTTAGGATCCCCTTCTTCTACCAAGTAATTATATAAACATTTTTTTTTATGGCAAATTTGAGGTTCATTACACTCCCACTATAACAAGGCTTATCACAGTCCCAAGCCAAAACCTTGACCACAAAGATGTCCCCATGAAAGCCAACAAAGCTCTGATACCAAATGTAGATTTTAACCTTGTACAATTATTTATTGCAAACATATTTTCAGTAAAAGAACAAAAAATATACAATGGAAAATACACACATTACACATATATTTTTCCCCTAGAAACTCAAACTCGGAAAACCATCATATTCTATATTTTTATAACATACTCTTGGCTACCATGAATTATTTCTACTGTCAAAGTATCATTTTAAGTTGTTCTCATCTCTTAGTTTTGCTCTCGTGGGATAGGTTAGAAGTAGTTAGGTTAGACTAGTTTGATTTAAGTTTAGATTATATTTAGAATTAATTACAAATATTTGAGGAACAGTTCGTTGTCTTTTCCCTTTTTATTATTTTAATTATTAGTGGAAACCATGCCGATATACTAGCCGAAAATGCTACATGAAACGAGAGTAGGTATAATTGGAACCTGCCATCGAGCATTCTCCCTTAATTGATTGTCATCCCATTTAGACCTGTGAACAAAAAATGGTCTTACAAGGAGGGCAAGATGACAAGTTGATCCTATGGAATCATTTTTATTAATTGTTTTAATTTACTAATGGATCCATCCCATATCCCTTTATGGATATATTTTTATGGTATTACACCTCCTAAACCTCCTAGAAATATTTAACATTTCTTGTCAGAAATTAAATTTGATTGTGAGGGAGATATGATTGCATCTGAACATGCTTGTAAATTATGAAAAATTTGTTGTTCTCACAATACTACTAATGGAAGTGTCATGTGCAGGTTGTTCAGGCTCACTTTTGCAGGATGGGTCAAGAGCTAGTGTGAGACTTTGTCGACTGTCTCTATTCACACATGGGAGCAATTCATGTGTCAATTTTGGCATTCTTTTGAGAATTATGATTATGATGATTTTTTTGCAGAGATATCAGAGCTTTAGAAGAACAAAGATGAATCTCTTGAAGATTTGTTATGATATTTAACTCATCTTTGCTATAGATTTCCTTTGGATGATAGGCCCTCTACTAATGATTTGATTTCCTGTTTAATTTGTCTTACTAATGAAACATATGATCCGGTGGATGAAGAATCTAAATCATGTTTTAATGTTCCTTTTCATGTTGATTTGGATTTCAATGAAAAAGTGGAAAATGCTAATTGTTTAGTCGGACTCCATATGTTTGGATATTTATTTACTATGGGGGATATATATATTAGAGAATAAATTATTCTTTAGGAGAAGCGTGTGTATCCTCTCACCACTCCATCCCCCCTTTCTTTCCTTGTGACGAAAATCAGACCTATTGTATTGTAAATTTGAGTTCATATTTTTCTGTAGTTGACTAAGAGGAGAGTCTTCTTATTGATAATGGGACACTTTGCATCACACCGATGGTTATGTTAGTTTCTCATTATCCTATTTCATCTTTTCCATCTCAAGGAATGGAAGAGGAAGCTATGGGGAAATACATGAATGTTGATCATTTTGTTAATGAAGAAAATATGGGCACTCATGACATGCATTATTCCTCACCCATGGATAATTTGGAATTAGTTTTTTTTAATTTGAATTGTCCTGCTACTATAAATTCTCCTAGTCTAACCAAAATTATTGTAATTTTCTCCTCTCTTCTAACAATGAATATATTTTCGAAGATATTTTAGATTCTCATATTCTGCAAGGGAAAAACAACCATGCTGATCACTTCACTTCAGGAGAAGAAATAAACATACATGAGATACCTCTTTTAGCACAACAATCCACTTTTTATTTGAATGAGGAAAACCATGTTGTGGAAGAATGTGTTGATTGTGAAATGATGACTAATGCTAAGCGTACCCATTTACAATCAACCCATAATGTGCTTAAGGAAGAAGAAATACTATTCAAGGAAGCACTTTTTGAAAAAATTTCTTGTTCAAGAGAATCTTTTAATTCTCTTAATTCCTCCACTTACTATTTTTTGTATCCTAATATCTTTAATGGTTTGATTTGGCAGGAAGACACACATTTTCCTAGTCAACTAACTCAATAGGGCCGACCCATTTTGAAGTACTTGATGGTGGTAATGTGCATATGGAATATAGAGACGATAAGGCCTCTTTCCATGAACTTAGATCAACTATTCCTTATCAACCNGCAGGAAGACACACATTTTCCTAGTCAACTAACTCAATAGGGCCGACCCATTTTGAAGTACTTGATGGTGGTAATGTGCATATGGAATATAGAGACGATAAGGCCTCTTTCCATGAACTTAGATCAACTATTCCTTATCAACCTTTTTCATGGGATGGAGAAAATGTCGTAGCAAATGTATATCAGACCATGTCTACTTATGTTTAACCTTCATTTCTAATTAGTATAGAGTCTTCTTGTTCAAGTAACCCTTTAGTTGAGATTGTTGATTTTAGTGGATCCCACCACTGTCTTGAAGATTTACCTTATACCATGGTGGGTTCTAGTCCATATATATCATTTGAGTTCACTAATTTATCACAAGTTGATGGTTGCTTGAAGTATGAGATCTCGTAGGCTTGCCAAGATGATGAGGCACTTTAGTATATGTCGATGGTTATGTTATACCATTGTTCTCTTGGCTTGTCTTCTAGATTAACATGTATATCAACACAAATTTTCTCTCACCATGTACACTTCACACAAATTTGACGCACACTTTTCATTTGGTATGATATTTTCCCATGAATGCCCCCCATCAATTCTATGTTACTCATGGTATAATTTATGATAGTATTGAAACATGCTTGGAGGAATATTATTCATCAAATATTCCCATCAATTGTCATTGTCACATATTTAATATGGTGAATAGAGTTTTTAATGTTTTAATTTTTCCTACTTTTAGTCTATCTTTATTCCAAGTTCTGCTACTAATCTATTGTCATCAACATGTGTTTGCATGCTTAGGATTATGTCGATGTCTACATTGGAATGAAGAATTTACATATCCCATTTCTCAACCATTGTGGAATAGAAAAAGAGTAGGATAAAACATGCTAGTATCTTTCCTTTGCAAAAGTTAGCTTTTCTTCCTAATTTTTAATTAGTTATATGTTTTCCTTTTTATTTACTATTGGTTGAACATGGCATGAAATTCATAGAATAGGTAGAAAGAAAAAGAAGGCTTGCATTATCATTTTTATTCCTTGAATACATTTATCGGTCAAGACCCATTTTGATATGGGAAAAATTTCTTTCATTTCATTCTCAAAATTTTCTATGTGTTGGGTAATTTTCAGATCACTCATTTTATGCATATCATTTTTCAACCATTGGGTCATCTCACAAGTGGGATATTTTATAAAGGATACTATTTATTCCCTATTGTAGTGAAAATGGACACTCAGATTTGTCCCATATTCATATCCACATGATTTTGATTAGAAGATTTTGCTTAACTCAGTTTCTTTTGAGTTTTGAGCTTGTTGTCCCATACAAAATGAAATGAAATTTTGAGTGATTAATTCTACTCATCTGAAATTAAACCCACTCAAACTCCTTTTAATCTCTTTGGATGATTATTTCATCATTGGTTGGAGTTATCCAAATTATTTCTCACCCATCGACTCTTTTCTTTGGTTACTTTCAACTCGTGAAATTTTGTATGGACTTTTTCTTAGTAATAGTGAGCTTGGATGATATTTTCTTTGATTTGATTGATTTCAACACTTTTAGTTTCAACTTTTGGGCATTGGCTGCACACGCCTTTTGTTATAGACGATGATGACCCTATGTTTGATCAGATCTTAGTGCTCTAATTGAATATCTGGATCTCAAGCCAAAATACAACAACCATGTTGGGGGTCAGATCTAGAAAACCCATGTGCTCATTTACCGCCTTGGAACATGCATATATGCAAACCTCCAAACTCACGTATCGAAACTCCATATTTGGTGCAGGAACTAAACTAAAATTCTTCATAGGCAAATATTAGTTTAAAAAACTCAATAAAACCTATTAAAAACTTAGGAACTCAAATATAATAAACAACAATTACCTCTTAAATACTTGTTGCAAGGTTTTAGACTTAGGAGCATAGAAATGAAATGGATACAATCCTTGTTCCTTTGAAGGATATTGAGGAGGCCACTTGCATGCTTGATGGAGGCCATCCTACTTCCTTTAGAGGCCATTTTGCACCTTGAGGAGATTTTAGCACCTATTTTGAGGGTAGATATCTTCAAGAGAAATTATCTTTTAATAGAATACCCATAATTTTGTCAAATCAATGCCATTATATGAAGAATGACCATAGGATTTATGAAATGTAGTTTAATGGAAATTCGAGAAAAAATTGACACACCTATGGTACGTTTAAAATATGTTGCTCCTGAATTTTTTACCACTTGTGGGACACTTTTGGAGGAGGTCATTAAGGATTTTGAGGAGGTTGTTCCACCTTTTAGGATTTTGTTCCACATGTTGAGGAGGATGACTTGCAACTTACTTAATTTGGGATCTTTTGAATAAGTTATTCATGCATCATGGATATTATTGTATAGGTGGCATAACCACCTCATAGTTTATGTATATTTGACCATATCTCTAGGGTTTGTAAAGAGATAAGTTCATTTTATATTCTTTAGGCTAAAATATAGGATAATATTATTTTATAGTGAGAGGCTTGCTAAATATCTTCATATAAGTAGAGAAGCACCTCTCTTTCATAACTCATTGCTATAATTTGTGGAGAACAATTACTTGTCTACTTTTGTTCTTGGCTAGGGTTTTATGGATGAAATGGCTTCTTGAGTAAGTGGTCTCACTTAATTTGTTGGATTTTTTTTATGGATGATTTTAACTGTATAAGTTGTACTTCTCTAGTGGTGGTGATGCACTCTCTTGGTTTCTTTCTTGAACAAGTCGCTTCTTCAAAACCCTTGGAAGATTACCACCGGAATATCTTTCCTTGAATCATATTGAAGTTTGTAACTTGGCACTAGGTGGATCTTCTAGGGTTTGTAGTGGACAACAATGGATAACACCCTAGTTCTACTAACATATTCTCAACAAAGTCCTTCATTGACCCAATATGACCCCAAAATATAGTAGGGACAAGTCTTCTCCCATCTAGTCAATCTAAAATTCTAAACTTTAATTTTTATTTTTTTTTAGGGTAAATCTAGGGCTTGTTTATCTTACATTCAATTTTTAACCATAAAAAACCCTAGACGTTGAAGGTTTTCTTGCATATTTTTGACCTAAAATAATCTCTTGGAAAATCATCATAGTTGGTTTGTATTACGACAATTTTAAGGCTAGACATCTTGGTTTTATTGGCTGCTATATTCTCTTAAATTTTTGGACTTAATAAGTTACTTAAACCATAGTTTTGTCCATTATTTTAGCCCTAGCTTCTATTTGTTGACAATTTTTTTAGGGGGTTGAATTGTATAAAAGTTATCACATGTATTATGTTACAATCTACTCATCTTTTATACAAGTTTTATAACAACCATAATCAATTTTCAGATTTGTATTGTTTGGGGATTGTTTTACATTGAATAACAACTTGATAAAACCCCTTAACTTAGCCTTAAATCACATCAAGCCCAAATCTAGAATTTACCTTGAATAACCACCTAATGCATAACTTTTTAAGTATGCCCCGTTGGTGGTAAATTGGGTAGCTACATAGGATGCGTTAGACCAGATCATGTCTTTCCTTAGAAGTCCTTGAAGCCACTAGGGAAGCGTCCCTTGTGTTGGATTTATCCTTCACTAAAACAAGAGAAGTTGTTTCCTAGGTGATAGTGGTAAGACTTATAATGTTCCACTCATTTTGTACCTCATGAAGTCTTTGCACTAGGGTACAAGGTTGTGTGATAACAATAACAATATAAGGACCAATGGAATCTCCACCTAGGTTTAAACCTAGAGCACATCACCAAAGGATTATAACATGTTAAAACTTCAACAATTCATAGGAGAAGGCATGATCATCAAAGATACATGTAGTACCCCCCATGCGCTAACTCCAACTTAGGAAAAAGTACATCCACAAGAGTATTAACATCATCAAACATATTTTCGCCTAGGTGATGCAACAAATGTTATAATATCATGTGATATCACTTAGGGAAATCCCACCAAGGAAAAATGCACCACCACAACACATATCATCTAACTGCATCAATATCATAAGAGAATGGGACAATATAAATGCCATCTCATCCAATCATCAAATATGTTCCCACCACACATCCAACATAAGAGGACCATGTAGAAGAACCCTATTAGTGACACTAATAACACCCTTTTCAGTGACACTAATAATACAACAGTATCATGCAAAATTCACCTGGCCCCAATAATCATGAGACATATACCTCCTAACATCATCATCTAACCCCTTGGGGGGCTAGAACCACCATCCAATAACAAGATGCATCACATAAAAGATAAACATATATACTGAAACCACTTCATAATGAGATAACATGCTCCATAACCATCAATATGCAACCAAGGAGTGATAAAAAAGGAAAGTACATGCGAGAAGACCCCCATCAAACAATCCAATGCCATGAAGATGTATAACTCGAATTTGGTCCATCGCTCCAAAATACCAACTGCAAATCTCCATCAACCTCATGAAAATCACCAAGTGAAACCCCAAATATCATGCAAAGTCATCTAGCCCTGAATAATCATGGAGCATGTTACCTCCTAACATCATCATCTAAACCCTTGGGGTCCTAGAACCAACAACTACTTAACAAGATGCATCACAGAAAAGATAAACATATATACTAAAACCACTTCATAATGAGATAACATGCTCCATAACCATCAATATGAAACCAAGGAGGGATAAAAAAGGAAAGTACATAAGACCCCCATTAAACAATCCAATGCCATGAAGATGTATAACCTGAAGTTGGTCCATCTCTCCAAAATGCCAACTGCAAATCTCCATCAACTTGATGAAAATCACCAAGTGAAACCCATGAAATCACGAAGTAAAACCCATATTAGTCAATATATTTTCTAGGGAAAACCTACTCAATACTTTCCCATGATCCATGGATGGGTGAACCCTTATACAATATGAGATGTAACACTCTCTAATTAACCTAATTATCAAAATCATATTAGTCAATATTTTTTTCTAAGAAAGGTGGGAGAAAACCTACTAAATACTTCCTATAATCTATGGATGGTAAGAGAGGTAAAATATAGCCCCAAGAAGCATAAGAATCGAAAATATCCAAACAAATTAAGATAACCCATAGAATTATTACTAAATATTTTATGAAAACACTTCACCTTAATAAATATAATAATATCCCCCACCCTTCGTATAAATAAATTTAACTTCCTTTTTCCATCTCACCATACAAACAATCCAAGTTCAAACAAATTCTATCTAACAAGTTATAACAAGTTGTATCTAAATACTCCCCATAATCCATGGATGGTAAAAGGGGTAAAATATAGCTCCAAGAAGCATAAGAATCTAACCCTAAGTATCCAAACAAATTAAGATAACCCATGAACACTTCACCTTAATAGATATAATTGATATAAATAAATTTAACTTCCTTTTTCCATCTCACCATACAAACAATCCAAGTTCAAACAAGTTGTATCAAACAAGTTAAAAACAAAACCCTCCCAAACATTTAAATATAAAACGTTTAAAAAAAAAACCCTTGCATATATTAAAAGAAAAAAGTTTAACACAAAACACAAATCAAAACCGACAAAATTAATTTAAGTAGCACTTACATTATACTTTATCCTTATATAAGAAAACCCTACTCCTCAAAAACTAAATTTCTTTTCATGATAATTCTCGTGCATATTCATCGACCGGAAATAGCTCGCTGATCTCAAAATGGCTTCAGATGGTGTTCCGGAAGAATATATGGACGTTTTGTTCCAAGAATTTGCTTACGATCCCATTCGACTCCCTTATGCTGAAGACCCTGCTCAGCTGCTCTATAACCGCAGGACACTCGAGACAACTTGGGTGACCAAACACGAGGCCGACAACCCATATACCCGACAGCCATTCAACATTAAGAATGTCACCCCCCAAACTGAGTTGAGACAAAAGATGCACCAATACATCACCAAAAAATGTAATCCTGTGGCTTCAAGTGAATTCCTCATTGAGCCAAAGTCTTAAACGAGAGAAATGAGAATGTCTCATAAAGGATTTGGTGTACCATTATCATTATATTTATCAGAAGAATGAAAAGAAGGAAGAGGGCTGACAGCGCCCCGTGGCTAAGCTTAATCTGATCCGCTCTTTATTGCGAGTATGGGAATCAACAGATTCGCTACGACTTAGAGGGATACAAATACTTGTTCATGGTGGTGGATAAAGAGCTACAGTATTACTACTCTTAAAGTGATGAAGCCAAGGAAGTGTTTAGAGAAGTGGCCAGGATAGTCAATATCGTCGGCTTGAAACATATGAACTTGCCGAAGATACCTGAAAACTCTTTAAAGGCTTTTATACATATTTTGTCTCACCTTGGAAAATCTGAGTATTTGAAAATCCAGAGTATGGTCTTAAAGATTTACTGTTGGATGTTTTATTACAACATCGATGATCCTCTTCTAAACGAGGGAGGGGCAATTCTTCCTTGGGTCATCCAAATTGCCCTTGAATTGTTACGGCGCGAGAATTCAAGAGATGAAATCAAAGATGAAGATCTCCACAACGGAATGGCAATTCTACAAGATGCCTGGATAGGGAAGAGCCTCAATTTACTCTATTTTCACAATTACATCGACGTTCTTGTAAACGTAATAAAACTTTTCATTTCCCGTTATCGCGAAAGAGGCTACCATTGGCGGTGCTTAATTCACCTAGGGTTCTGGATTAATCGCCGCATTTAAGGTCAAGATTCTGGTTTATAGTTATAGCTTAGAAGATGAGGTCGGTAATAATCGATCGAATGAACACATTGTTGGAATGGTGGAACTTTCTCTTGTGGGCTTCGAATTCAAAACATCTCACATTCGATCCGGTTTAATTATTACAGCGGAATTTCTTCAAACCAGTCGTAGAAAGATGTGTACAAAGGAGATTGAAGTTTTGCAGATTTTCTTAGACATGATACTGCCATGAAATACAGCACAAATGTTGGGCAGTTACTTCATGACATTATATCGATGGCTACTTATAGCAACTAAGAGCACTGACAGCCGCAATTTCCATGCATTATTTGAGCCGTTTCACCTCCTATGCATGTTTTCCCACCTCCTACCTTAAATAATTACCAAAGAAGGCTAAATTTTACGCATGTACCAATGCCAATTTACGCTTTTAAAATTTGACAGACGCTATACGCACGTGAAAAGAACTATTGTTGTTTCGTTACAACATATCACTCTGTTTCGAGACAACATATCACTTGGAAGAGGTGTATCACAGCAAAGTATCAATCCAGGCCAAGTAACACCTGTAAAAACTTATGAAAAATATTTTTCAATGTGGTATTTTGACGAATATTTCCAATGTGGCATTTTGATGAATATATAAACAATATGAACATCTCTTTTTACCACTTTCAATCATTGCACATATAACCAAATCTTTATCAATAGTATATCATCATGACTGCATTCAATACATCATGAACAAATAACTATAAGAAATATCATCAAATCAATAAATTACATGCACGCATAATCGTAAATTACGTGGAAATCAAAATTGGGAGAGCTTTCTTATATATCAAATATTACATTCATATTAAGCACCAACTTCCAAAATTTCTAGAAGGGAGGCTCCAACCCCATAGTTTACACATGTTCCAACCTCAAGATTCTACTCACACTGACATTAAGTCACTATAGAACAAAAAGTTAGAGCAACTTATCAAAAAGGACATTGGTTGATAAAGACAATGATCTAACCTATGGAACTAGAAAAGTATTTAGATGTAAAACTCTCAATTATGGATAGAAGAATTAATACAGATGCAGTCAAACTTACAACTCAAAAAGGATACAACCAAAATTTTATGTAAAGAGTCTCTAAATGTCAAGTAGAAACAAGCTTGGGTATGAAGAAGCACTATTTCCAAATTACGAACACATGGGAATCAAATACATCAAGTTCTTTCCAAGATCCCTATAAACTCCCCATGCAAAGGATCGAATTAGGATGGACAGACTCGTTTATAATTCGACAATTCTGCTCAGCGTTTAAAAGATCCTATCGTCTCTGGTCTTCAATTATCACTAAATCAAGAATGAATAATCAAGAGAAAATAATTACAAGCCAAACAAGAGATAGTATTCCATAAAGTATGATTTGAGGACAAAGAATTTTAAGGGAAAGGAAATGTTATGAACAATATATATAGAAATAAAATATATAATTAACAATAATTAAAACACATCATAAATGCAAAAAGTTGTGGTCTTATCTAAGGATGTGTCTATTCATGAAATGACACCCCTTGTTAGGATATATAAATGGGCCATCATTCTCATTGTATTTATATTCTTATCTCATATTCATTATTTGTATTATTATTATCCTATATTGATTTATGTGTACTATCCTATTTATATTGCATTCTTTTGTGTGGAGAAAAACTTCTTGTCTATTCAAGGAATATCCACCTTCCTCGTGTTCTCGGCTCCAACCGTATGAGACTACGCACTGATGTATAGGATCCAACCCAAGGGGAAGGTATGAATCATGGTATTCTCTGGCACCAACCGAAGGAGGCTACAAACTTCCTTCTCTCCTCGTCGTTTCCTTCCCTCGAAATATAAGTAGACTCAAATTGTCACTCTCACCATCGATCAACTGTAACTACCACCACACGGAGTACAACAATCTATCATCACACCGCCACCGATACAATCCGCCATCGCCACCGTCTATACCAATTCTCTCCATCAACCTACACATAACTATCTCGCACAAGGATCATAAGTTTATTGTTTCAACTTGCACGCCACTATAAGTGACACACATCCGTTGGTTGGAAATTTTTTATGATGATTTCAATCAATAATACTTAGTCGACAAAGCATTTCCAGGCTCCCCCCCCTCATTTCACAATTACTTGCTTAAAGTCTTGTACGCTCTCGTTGAGTTGTTGCTACAAATTCAAGGAAGATGTCTTCAAATACCTCGTCATTCAAGAATGTTCCAAAAGTCACTATATGTATTGGTTAATGAATGGCCATGAGCTTCAATCAACATATTTTATTGGATATGATGACTGAATTCTGATGAAGGAAAGTCATTACAAATTGTCAGCAAGGTTAATATAGTGCTTGGCAAAATTTTCATGGTTCTTTACCTATCACATAAAATTGCATATTCTCTCATTCTCACATTCCTAACTTTTTCAATATTACACTCAAAACACTCAAGTCCAAAGTTATTTCTTATGCCTCTCTTTCCTAAGTATGACATCATTAACATACATTTAGTGTTATGACTTTCCAGCATATTTTCATGTTTCAAAACCATACCATGTTATTATGTTCCATCCACTTGACATTTTTATTATTTAAGATAAAATGAATCTTGACTTTACATGTGGATTAGTATGGCTTTACGATTTTCAACCATTTATAAAGATTTATATGCCAAATTAAATTCATGCATTGCCTTCTCCATATAAAGAAATAATATGGGCTAAGCAAAGCGGTGGTTGCTCTGGCTATGTAAATAAATTATGTAAAGTGAAGGACATAAAGCTCTTGATTGTGAATGCAACCATAAATTAATCAATATTTTGTTGCTTGTGATCATCTTTTCTAATGGTGGTCCACTGTATAAAAGTGCATAGAAAGTAATACAGAAGAAGGTCATTGGTGGTTTCTTTAGTAAAAAATTGCTTCGTCAGTGTATAAAAGGCCGAAGAGAGTCACTGAAGGTACATTTCCAAGATCTACTTTCAATTAGTGCGTCGTTTGACATGTGAGGAACTGGCCATTCAAAATTTTTGTATCCATGCGTATGTTATGGTAATCAAGGAGTTTATTGGTATTTATCATCAACAAGAAGTACTAGGTTTGTTGGTCACGCTTACTGAACTTGGTGTGTGGGATTATGTCCATGTAATGTGATCAACTTGTTGTTGAACAACTTTGTGTAGCTGAACATTTGGAATTCAACAAAACCATGATCCTTTCAATGCATCCTTTCCGTGTCTAACACAACCATCTCCATTTCCCTACCATACGAAGTTGATGTTAAATGAGAGACACAGAGTTGAACAACACAAACTACAAGATGGATTGGAAAACTAATGGAGAGAAATGCAGAACATGTGTTTGATACGATTCATTTGCTCTCAGAGATCCTTCGAGCACATGATCCATTGATTTTAGAAACTTTTCTAGGAAAGATTGTCAAGGTCGAGTGCAACAAGGTTAATTTATTTTTGGAAGCACCACACCGCACCTCAGCGGTCTCTACAAGGAATTATCTTTTGTGGAGCTCTGCTCGGGAAAGACTTTGTTTCAGACCCTTGGGAACTCAGAACATCTTTCAATGACAGAAAGGAGGTGAGGAGACTCACTCAGAGCTTGTAATAAAATCCAAGATGCAGGAGAATTGTTTGAGCCCATTGATGATGCAACGGGAGGATGCACTTTGCAAGCTTGTTGTTTCCAATACTAAACTTGATTCTGCAAAAAAAAAAAAAGAAGGCTATGTTCAACTTCATATCACACATAGATTTGCACTATGATATAACTCCTCGTGCGTATGAAAATTTCATCACGCTTTGTGAACGTGGGTACTACAATGGAGTTTCGTTTTACAAGAATATTAGAAATTTCATGATCCAGGAGTGTCAATCTAGTCAATACCATTTGTTGGGTACAAATTCTGGGGACTGGGATGGATACACAAGATATATCCCCATTTGTTATGCTTTTTTTTTATCAACGGCGCTTCATATTCAATGTTGGAGAGGGGTTGCAACGCTTCTGTGTTGAACACAAATTCAAGCTATCAAGAATCACATATTCCTTAGACGAGTTTGCTCAGAAAATGCAGGTGGAATTCCAGCCCTTCTCTTGACTATGGTTGGCATAGGGGATGATGGAATAATAGTTAACATATGGGGTCTGTCCGATTTAGAATATTTAACTGGTGAAATGCGGTCATTTATTCCAGATTATGTTGTTGTTCACACCAATAGTTTTGATCCATGGCATGTGTCAGAAGAAAGAGAAGTGAATCACAATTCAAATGGAAGGATATCAACAAACCCAATCATACTTGTTAAAGGTGAGATTGTATAGATATATGTTGTAGAAATTTGCAGGGACCTAGAGAATAGTATAAAGATCTCCAAGGAGGTTAATAGTAAATATGAGGAAGAAGAAAAGAACAGAGAGGAGAAAGTGAAAACAAGTAATACATGGATCTACGCATAAACATTAATTAATGACAGAGGGATAACAAAAAAAAAAACAAATTAGTTTTGTTTAATGATATATTGAGAAAATTCTTGGACAGTTTAAAACTCAGTTATAAAACTGTTTAACTAAAATAATCATTTACCAAAGGAGATAAAAGGAAGCAGTGCACAGCTATTGAGGTGGGGAATTTTTCTGAACATGGTTTTTCTGCAAAATATATTTTTAGAGAGAAGGTTTTGAGAGAGAACTTTGGCAGAAAATTCAGAGATAGATACACTTGGAGTATTGTGAGGATTGTTTCTATTCATTCTTCTTTCACATCTTCAATAGGGATTGACGGAATCGTCGGCAGGAGGGGGTCTTGCGAAGTAGCGATAAGGATAAAGCAAGGATGAGCTTGTTGGTCTTCACAAGATAAATATTTACTTGTTAGTTTGTTTTATTAAAGCTCGATTTTATTTAGCGTTAATCGGTTTCTATATGTAGGTTTCATTCTTGTGATCTACCACCATTGTTCCATTCCACTTT
>SNQJ01S0071068.1:9730-21180 GCA_010110895.2 Picea sitchensis
CTTTCAAAGAACCCTGAATGATGGAGACATGGGATCAAAGGCCAAGGAAGCCACCTATTCAATATTGGGGTTGTAAAGGAGATCATATGTTTAGATATTTTCCTCACAGAGGTGAAAACGTGAGGACTATTCACAATGTACAACAAGATGAAACATTGGAGGACATGGGTAGAAATGTACCAAGGATCTATGCAGCCCTGGACAACAAGCAACAAGAGTATCCGTCACATATGATTGAAGTGGAAGGTATGATCAGCAACCAAACAATTGCTATTTTAATTGATTCATGAGCTAGTCATAGTTATAGAGATCCTAAGATGGTGGAAAGTTTGTGTTTGATAAGAATCAAGCATGGAAAATCTTGGTTGGTACAGCTAGCTACCAGAGCCAAAAGAAAGTTAATGAGATGGTTAAGTCATGTCTTATGGACATGAATGGACTGAACACTAGGGAATATTTGAAAATCTTTCCTTTAGGTTCCTATGACTATCTAATTGGTTGGTACAACTAGCTACCAGAGCCAAAAGAAAGTTAATGAGATGGTTAAGTCATGTCTTATGGACATGAATGGACTGAACACTAGGGAATATTTGAACATCTTTCCTTTAGGTTCCTATGACTGTCTAATTGGGATGGATTGATTGGACCAACATCATGCTATCCTAGAATATAATAATAAGGCATTTATTTTCTTGGATGAGGAAGGGAACCTAATGATAGTGCAGGGAATTCCTAGGGAAATAACCATTAGAGAAATTCCAGCATTGCAACTGAAGAAATGTTACAAAAAAGGGTGTCAAATATTTGTAGCAGATATGGAAGAAACACCTAAAGATAGGGTGTCAAATATTGAATATTATGCAGTCCTAAAAGAGTTTGAAGATGTGTTTAAGGAAATACTAATATTATCCCCTAAAAGATACATTTAATTCTCCATAAATCTAATTCCTAGAGCAACTCCAGTATCCAAGACTCCTTATAGGATGAGTACACCATAATTGAATGGATTGCAGATGCAACTTGAATATATCTTGAAGAAGGGGTATATATGCCCAAGTGTGTCACCTTGGGGTGGCCCAGTTTTATTTGTGAAAAAAAGGATGGAACATTGAGATTTTTCATTGACTTTTGGAAGTTGAACAAGTTAACTATCAAGAATAAGTATCATTTTCCAACAATTGATGACCTCTTTGATTAGTTGAAAGATGCAAAAATATTCTCCAAAATTGATCTTAGGTCAGGTTATCATCAAGTAAGAATTAAAGAAGAAGACATCATCAAGACTACTTTCAAACAAGGTATGGTCATTATGAGTTCACAGTGGTTCCCTTTGGATTATCAAATGCACCAGTTGTTTCCATGTGTTTAATGAATGGTATTTTCAGAGCATACTTAGATAAGTTTGTCATTGTAATTTTAGATGAAATTATTATAAAATCTAAGTCGGAGGAAGAGCATGAACAAAACTTGAGGATGGTATTGCAAGTATTAAGGGAGCATCAATTGTATGACAAATTGAGCAAGTGCTCATTTTATCAAAAGCAAATTCATTATTTGGGGCATATCATTTCAGAGGAAGGGATAACAGTGGATCCTGAGAAGATAGAATCCATTAGAGGATGGTCATCACCAAAGAATGTGACATAGGTCAGATCATTCATGGGCCTTGTAGGCTAATATAGGAGATTTATTGAAGGATTCTTAAATATTGCACACCCAATCACTTCCTTGCAAAAGAAGGGTGTGAAGTTTCAATGGACATTGGATTGTGAAAATAGTTTCCAACACTTGAAGCAATTTTTAACAAGTGCTCCAATTTTAAGGATTGGAGATCCAAATGAAGACTTCATTGTATGCAGTGATGCATGTAAAGAAGGACTTGGTGGAATCCTCAGTCAAAATGGGTTTGTTGTATGTTATGAATCAAGGAAGTTGAAGGAGGATGAAAGGAACTATGCCAATCATGATTTAGATTTGGCAGCCATAGTGCATGCCTTGAGGAAGTGGACGAGCTACCTCCTGGGGAAAAGGTTTGAGTTGAGGATAGACCATAATGGTCTGAAATATTTATTTGATCAACCAACTCTAAAAGCTAGGCAAAGTAGATGGTTAGAATTTCTCATTGAATATGACTTTGATATAAATCATACCAAGGGGAAAGAGAAAAAATGGTTGATGCACTCAATTGAAGAGTGCATGAGTTGCATGCTACAACCATTAGCATGCACCAATCAGATTTGAAAGAAAAAAATTTGGAGGCTCCAAAATCAGATTTTCAATACAAGGAATTAGTGGCAAAATTACAACAAGGTATTTTGCAACAGAAAATTGAAGACTATAAGCTAGAAAATGATGAAATTATCATATATAGGGGAAGAATTTATGTACCAAATTCCCATGAACTAAAAAATATGATATTGATATAAATGCATAATGTACCTTATGATGGGCACCCAGGTTATCAAAAAACTATTGCAGTTGTCAAGAGCCAATATTATTGGCCAGGCATGAAGAAATAAGTTGTTGATTTTATTGCCAAATGTTTGGAATGTCGAAAGGTTAAGGCTGATCATAGACACCCATCTAGTTTTCTATAGCCATTACCCATTCATGAGTGGAAATGGGAAGCTGTAACGATGGATTTCATCACCAAACTGCCCAAAACAAACACACAACATGATTTTATCATGGTAGTGGTGGATAAGCTTACTAAAGATGCCCATTTTATTCCAGTAAAGCTCACTCACACGGAAGCCAACATTTATGATGTTTATATGAGAGAAATTGCTCAATTACATGGTATACCCAAGACAATTGTGTCTGACAAAGATCCAAAATTTACCTCAAAATTTTGGAAGGGATTATTTAATGGATTTGTAACAAATTTGAATTTTACCACAACTTATCATCCAGAATCAGATGGACAAATAGAAAGGGTGAATCAAGTGATTAAGGATATGTTGAGGATGTATGTTATGGATAAACCATCAAAATGGAAAGACTACCTAAAMTTAGTAGAGTTTTCTTATAACAATGTGTACCAAGCATCTCTAAAGATGATCCCATTTGAGGCACTTTATGGAAGAAAGTGCAACACACCAGTAAGCTGGGACAACCCAGCAGATGGAGCAGTAGTTGGGCCAGATTTACTCATGKAAATGGAGGAGAAAATGTTGAAAATAAAACAAAACTTAAAGGATTCCCAAGAAAGGAATAAAATATATGCTAATAAGGGTAGAACTCATTGAGAATTTAAAGTGGGGGACCATGTTTTCTTGAAAGTGAAGGCCAACAAAATTTCCCTGAAGTTGGGAAATTTTTCAAAGTTGGCATCTTGCTATTGTGGGCCATTTGAAATCCTAGAGAGGATTGGTCCAGTAGCTTATATGATTGCATTTCCTGCATCTATGTATGTTCATAATGTATTCCATGTATCATTTCTTAAGAAATATATACCTGATGCCAATCATGTTATTTATTGGAATGTGATTTAGGTGGAGTAAGAAGATGCTTTCCAAGTACATCCAGTAAGATTTTTGGATTGAAAAATCAAATATCTCCAGAATCGAGCCATAGGGCTTGTAAAGGTCCAATGGACCTGGTACGTTCATGAGGAGGCTACTTGGGAGCATGAGGATGCAATGCGAGAAGAATACCCACATATTTTTGAGTATTTTTGAAATTTTGGTTGTATATGTGTACATAATGCACTAAGGACAATGCATAAATAAGGGGAGGGGATTGTAATACCCCTAGGATGAACCCAATGGTAAATGTAAATGAAAATGTACTTAAGCTAGTGAGTTATTTGATATCATTTTTGTATGCACCTTCCATGGTATAGTGTGCACATGTATTGTTTTTATAGCCCTAAAATTCCCTACTCTTGCATACATGGCCTTGGCCCTCTTACTTCCATATTTTTCCAAAACGCTATTGAAAAGCTCTGCTTAAAAAACCATTTTTTGGAAGATGTACGCGCCATGCACCAGTATAGCCCATGTACATATTATTTTTGCACCACTACAACCTGCGTATGCTTAAAAAGTTGCACCATTACAACCCGTATATGCTTGAAAAAGTTGCAAAAAATAAAAATTGCAAGGAATTCGTTGAAATTCACTGGCTATTGGAGGTTTCTCAATGAATCCACCAGCTATAGCCCATATCCCAACCGAATAACCATCCTTTTGGCATATAAAAGGAGGTGTCGGGGTCTCATTTCAAATGGAAGAATAAGAACAATGAAACTCTACTCGATTTCACTTCCCCTCCTTGTCGAATATATTGTTTCCTTTTGTGAGAAATTGCCTCAACATTCCCTCATTAGCCCCTTCTTCCTCCATTCAACCCATTCCCTTCCATAGAGGTGATCAAAAGGTTCCAAGAAGAAGTCCATTCAAGGTGAACTTGGAGCATGGTAAAGAGGAGCCTAGACCAGGTTCACGGAATGGTGGTCGACTCAGATGGTAAGGTATAATATTTGTATTATGAATAAAAGAATAACATTTTCTTGTCCCAAATGATGGTGTCCTGAGTAATTTTATTGATTTATACTTGAAATTTTACATATAACACTAACTTATATATAGACTATAATGCTTGTAGTTCTTTGTTTGCCTATATGTGGATGTAGGTCAGCCGTGGGAGGAGACATGCATTCAGTGGAACTTCCAAGCATGAGGAGATTGTCAGCAAACATGGGATCAAAGGTATAGTTACCCGATCTCTTCTTTGTTTTCTTTGTTTATATTAGTTTTGGTATGTTTGGGGTAGTATAGGGAATTGATTATCTTTTAGATGGTTATTTGCTCTGTCTACATCTTGAACCCTGGTGTAATTAAAGGGGGGGGTTTCCCAATAGCATAACTGGATACCATACTGGGGATTGCCTCTAGGGGTTTTTAGGGGATTTTGGGTTGTTTGATTGATTTGTTTGCATTTCAAGTTTATTTCAAGTTTTCTAAGTCTGTCAAGGGATTCTAGTCACCTCCAAGGTGCATACCAGTTGTCCCTACCCTGTAAGACTGTCTCATCTTCTCTTTTTTTTTGAAGAGACACAGAGGTGTACGCGCCCTGTATTGTGTCAACCCACATACATACGTGCTCTACTAAGTAACTAGACCACATACATACGCAGGCTGCTGAAGCAACAACCCACATCTCTGTTTCAGGAAAGGTTTTGAAAAAGAGGGAGTTTGCCTCTTTCCTGATTGAAGTTCACACTTCTTAGGTCTTTCTTTGATCAGTCTAGAGTCTCTTTTTAAGGCCATATCCTGGGTATAGGTTCAAGTTTACTTGTTTCCTAAGTCTTCTTGTGCTTCCTAGCATTTTTAGCTTGAATCATGTATTCATCAGTTTCTTTTAGCATGTTTTGTTAGTTCTTCTTTGATTGGAAGAAAATATAAAAAAAAAACTTAGTTTGTTAGGTCTCTTTCTTTCTTGGCATTTGATTTGCATTTTTATTTGAAAAACAAAAAGAAATTAGCATAGTGTTGTGTTTTCTTCTCATTTTGAAAGCATTTCAAAAAAAAAATAAGAATGAAAATCCTCCTTTTCCAGTGTTCTTATAAGTTTCTTTTTTGCAAGAGTCTTAACAAAATCAGTTGCACTACCATAGCTCGTGAGTAAATCAAGCCTTTAAAAAGAACGCTTAATCTAAAATACACAAGACTTTGTTGTTTGTAGGGTTCACAAACTAGTTTAGGGTTTTAGGGCCTTCAATAAGGTTAGAGAGGAAAATATTCAAGGATGTTAAATCAAACATTGGAGTTTAAGTTAGGGAGTGTTTAATTACAGTGTCGTAAAAGTTAGTTGGGACCCCCCTCTAACACAGGGATAAACAAGAGGTCACGTGAGGAAAGACAACGAAGATAACCCCTCCAAAGTCGGACTGAACATAGTGGGGAATGCATATTGAGGGCTTGTTTCGAGAGTAATACCAACTACATTTTCCTATGGATATTCATGGACCTCGAATCCATTCAAGATCCTTTTTTTTCTTTCAGACCATTTTCTTTCGATACCCTTGATAGGATTTAGGCTTGTTGTCCAACTCAATGCGATCTTCTCGACTGTCGACTATACCCACTTGGTGACTGACTGTGAGATGGAAACCTAGTTGCCCATATTTTAGGGACTTACATGGGTGACTTTGGGGGTATACTGTGGTACCTAGGGTAGAATTCATATATCTCTTATTAGAGTATACCTAGAGGGTGATTCCGTGTTCGAGTTTCAATTACACTGATTAGTTTCTCTAGTGTCAATTGGCGTAATCGTCCTTCCTACTAGATGGTCATTTGGTTTATTTGCCTTTAAGAATATTTTAGTGTGTGATCTATACTCCCTAGTTTTCCATAGTGAGCTATTTAGACATTGTTTTGGTTCTCTGAGCTAAGGTGGTAGACCACCCACTTCGCCGATAGTGAGGACTTTTTGGTCTTCCTCCTAGAAATGTGGAGCCACCTCTTTATAGGCATTGTTTTTTATAACACTAGTTCCCCAGAGTTAGTGTGTGATGCTTTTACGGACTTGAACGATCCCACAAGGATAGAAACTATGCATAGGATCTTCATGGATAAATTTATCAATGATACCAGCCAAGGAACCCCTTCAAAGGGGGATTCTTGTGATTTTCCTTTTTTCAAAAACATTAGTGTCCCTTTGATGGCCACTTTGTACATTCCTGGGTTGAATGTGGGGCTACCGGTTTGGTTGGGTACCATTCCAAATGTCCCGAATTCTCTTGATTCTTCTCAGTTAAGCACCTTATGTCATGGGAATCATGTTTATGTTCCTTTGTCAACAAAGTATTATACTCCTCCTTCTCCCTTCTCTGGTGAAAGTAAAATTACTAGTAATCTAAAGTCTAAACAAAATAGAAAGAGGAAGAATAGGAAGAAGAAATCACAAACCTCTGCGAGTCATGTTGGAGATGGGTCATCAACCTCTATAAGTCATTTTGAATACCAACACTTGGCCTCTGCAAGTCATGCTGGGGGCATGAACCTAGTCCCTGCAAGTCATATTGGACTTCAACAACTGACCTCTGCTAGTCATGTTGGAGAGTTGTCAACAACTGATGTGATTCATGTTAGGGGCAAGCACCCAGCCTCTGTAAGTCATGTTGGGGGAAAAAATTCAGTCACTACTAGTCATATTGGTAATAGGTTTGTGGCCTCTGCGAGTCATGTTATTGATTGATCACTAACCTCTGCAAGTTACATTGGAGATGTGCAACAACCTACTTCTAGTCATGCTGGGGACATTAATTCTGTTGAGAAACCTAGATGTATAGGACATAATCCTAAGTTCCCTTGTAATATTTGCAAGGGAGATCACCTTACTCATCTATGCCCTGGCATTCCAGAGGTACAAATATTGTGGTCCCTATCTACAAGCTCTTATGATTCTGAGTCTTCTGAGGTTTGCTCAAAATATTTTTAGTCTTTGCTTCATGAAGTGGTCGTGTTGATGCAATCTTCTGCTGACCCCACTCCTATTTTGGGGGGTGATGTGCCTGTAGACCATGTTGTCTCGTATCCTATTCAGATAGTGGTTGAGAAAGTGGTCACACTGATGCAGTCTTCAGCTGATCCCACTCTTCTCTTGGAGAGTGATGTGCCTACTAAATATATTTTTAGCATTCCCAGTTTAGTACTTTTAGAACAAGGGGGCCTTCCACTCATTTCAAGCACACTCCATCCAAGCCCTAGGATGGTTTCCTTTGATTGGAATGACCTTGTTGAGCCTCATCATCCTTCTTCTGAACCCTTTCAAATAAGGGTTGAAGTTAATTCAAATAAAATTTACTGATGTATTGTAGATGAAGGATCCTCTGCAAGTATTTTATCCTCCTCGGCTTGGAAAGCTTTGGGTTCTCTTGAGATTGTGTCTACATCACATGAGCTGTTGGATTTTGACAAATGTCCTAGTGAATATTTGGGGGTTCTTCCTTAGTTTCTTATCTCGTTAGGTGCAAACACTATCCTTGTCAACGTTATAGTGGTGCAAGGCCCGTAATATTTCAATATGCTTCTCGGGCATGATTATTTATATGATATGAATGCTACGGTGTCTATGCTCTTTCGGGTGATGGATTTCCCTCATAATGGAAGCATTGCCACTATCGACCAACTTGCATCTGATAATTACCATCCTAATTCGACATTATTTCAGGTTACCCCTTTATATGTTCCTATTGTTTTTGTAGAGTCTACCCCGTGGGACTCCTTCATGAGCACGTTTTGTTTTCTTTCAAGATCACTTTAAAATTGGAAAGCAACATCCAATGAGACTATATTTATTATTTTCAATCTTGTCCAGATTAAGTAACAAAAGTATCCCCTTGGAGTCTTCTTTAAGCCCTTTTCAGACTCTCTAAACATGAAAAGATTGTCAAGTGATTTTGTTTCCCTTCATGCTCTCCAAACTCAAATTTGAAGGCACGCTTGTTCGGCGGTAGTTTACCCCTTTTTCAGTTTGGATGGTCAATTTCATGAATAAACGTATGCTCTAGGAACTTTGGTTCTCTAGAAGAGTATTCTCAGGCGTAAGTTTAACCCTTTTTCGGGCTTGAGGGACTAAATCTTCGAAAAAGGAACATTCTCCTTGGTTTTGGTTTATCACCTTTTTTGGGCCTTGGAGATTACTTACAAAAAAGGAACCCCCACGAAGTCCATAGTTAATCTCTTTTCAGACTCCCTAAAATTGAAAAGATCTTCGAGTGACCTTGTTCCTTCACACTTGTTAAATTGGTCGAAAGGAACATCTATTGGCATGAGTTTAACCTTTTTTCAACCTGTATATTATAGAGTAAAAAGGTATGCCTCAGGAGATTCGTCTCACCAGGAGAGTTCTCCTCAATAAATTTTATACTTTTTCAGAATATGGAGAGTAAACTCAGAAAAAGGTTGTGAGTCCATAGTTAATCTCTTTTCAGACTTCTTAAAATTGAAAAGATTGTTGAGTGATCTTGCTTTTGTCACACTCATTAAAATGGTTTTGAATAAACGTCTTTTCGGTGCAATTTTAAACCATTTTTCGAACCAAATAGACTATCTCTGAAAACGATACTCCTTGGAGTCTTCTTTTACATTTTTTTAGACTCTCTAAATGTGAAAAAACTACCAAGCTTACCTTCTCTGGGCTCGCTAAAATTACATGAAAGGGGTCTCATTATGTCTTTCTTAAGCACATTTCCATATCTGCGTCTTTGTCTTAATGTCGGCTCCATGTTTCTCTCAACTGAACCTTTGAAGCGTGTCTTATATGCAAGCCTTTTGGCACATCTTGCCTCTACAACTTGACACCTTGAAACATGGAGGAATTTTCCCCGTGTCCTTTTCCTACACATGTCTCCTTGCTCTGAGCATTAGTGTGTTCCTTGCGCATGGAACTAGTATTCGTTTTGCGAAACTTGTTCCTCCTTTGTAACGTAGCATTCTTTTATTCATTTTCAAGCTCTTAAAAAACAAAAAAAGAAAAACAAATCAAATATTCCAAAAAGACGGGACGAGAAATATGTATTCTTTTTTCAACAACACAAAGAGTTTCCCTTGGACAAAGCACATCCTTCCGTTTGTTCGTCAAACATAGGGATCTAGTATGACCTTAGGAAGTTGTTATCACTACATAGATTTGTGTCCTCCTCCATTTGGTTACTCTTCCAAACACATGGATATTTTGCGTTGCCTCCTACATTGTGAACTTATGTCAATATCATGCTGCCTGAGTCTGATCATCTTTCATTCTTTTTTTCAAGGGAAGTTTCACCCAACCTGAGTCGGCCTTTTTGAGGTTTGTATCTTGACCTCTTGAGTCAGCCAACTTGAGTGTCCAGTCAAGTCTTGATTCAGAATTGACGAAGTTCTTTTCCTAATCATAGATATCCTCATGTCTTTTCCCGACGAGCCATCAAAGACCTTAGGGTAGTGAGTTATACCATCCCATTGTACTCCTACCTGAGTTATGAATATATTTATTGCTCGATCTCTAAAGGCCTCATCTCTAGCCATCAGGCATCACTAGATTATATAATATGGATCCTCTACTTGTATGATGCAGGAGCATCGGAAACAAAGTATGCGTGGAGGACAGTAGGGTGCACTAGCACATATTTTGAAACATTTTGAATTCCAAAGATCATTGTATTAATGTAATATCTGATAAATATTTTTGAGTTATGAACATCTTAATGATCAAAGGCTGAGCCATCACATAGAATCGATGGGAGGGATGTATTTTTATTTAATGTGGAGGATCACAATATAGATCTGGAGCTTTCTCTCTTATCTGTCTGACTCAATATTTATTGTAATAAATGTCAAGTAGTTGAAAGCCTTTATTTTCGATAGGATAGTTGTAGAGTAGTTGGAGGGAAGAACTCGAAGACCCCCTTTGTATAAAGATTTGTATTGTTGTCGTCGGTCGAGAAGAGGTTGTTGAATCTAATGTGTAGATTTCCATTATAGTCAAGAGTTGGGGGATACAAATAAAAATTGTATGAATTCATGAAATTTCAGTTGAATGAATATAGAAGAGGAATATTGTCCCAAATGCATGTTATTATTGTGTCTATCTGAATGAATGAATGGTAGACCCTTATTTTATTTCAATTATTTGTTATTCTCTATTTTTGTATCCATGAATACATTTACAAGGTTTAATATATGAGTCACTGTGAAGAGTGAATAAATTTCAATTTTTTATCTTCCATCAGCGAGTGCAAGGAGTGCATAGCGTCCGCAAGGATTGCATTGACGGAGTTTGTTTCGACTCGTAAGCTCAGAAGAGATAGGGAGAACTTGTGTGTGAAAGGAGTGCATCGATGTCCACAAGGAGTGTGCGATAGAGTTTTTAGACTCGAAATATCAAGAAGGGTAGTGTTATTTTAGTCACAGAAGGAAGAAGTGATCAGAGAACAGTTGCGAGGAGTGTGACCCATCCACATAGGAGTTGAGTGTGGAATAAAACCTATCACAAGGTTTGCACAGGTCGAGATTTTGACTAAGATTTGAAGAAGAAAAGTTTAGGAGGGAGAGTCGTAGAAACTCTTCAAGGAGAGAATTCCATGAAATTGCCATCAAAGTCAGTGGAAGAGATTCATTTTAGTGGGATATGAACTATTCCAAACCTTCATATCTCAGAGAACTACACGGAGGATATTCATAAGGTGTTTCGGCACTTTGGAGTTCAGAAGCTTTGAAGGCTTGACACCAGCTATTGATCACAAGGAGATCACATGGCAGTGGATTAAGGAACCCAAGATTCAGAAATCGGGAGGTTCGTGGGTTAGAGAGAAATATTTTTCGTGAAGTTGTGAAACTCGAATCATAGTGGGGCTGACAAATATAAGGAGATGCGTGGCAGAAGTATGAATATTCAGAGAAGAGTTCTTTGGAAGAAACCGAAAGAATATCTAGGGATATCTCTGAAGTACGAACCAT
>SNQJ01S0071068.1:44808-59343 GCA_010110895.2 Picea sitchensis
TAATAAATTTTATTATTATATTTTATATAATTTATTAAATATTATTACATCTATATTGAGATGGAGCTTAATAAATGGTGTAGGTGTGGTGTGTGAGGTATGTACATGACATTTATTATACATTAATTTATTAATATTAAATTAAATCTAGTATAAAATTGATTGAAGATAAAATGTACAACTCGACCACTAGATCCAATTAACATTAGTTTAATTTAAATTAAATATAATTTGAGAAATAAGATATATATTTTTTTATCATGGTTGGTATTAAGTTAGATGATATTTGAATTAGAAGTTGCAATTCATATCATAAATAATTATATCGTATATTTAATTAAGTGTGATCTTGTTAAACATGGTTAAATTCAACATGAAAAACCATAATTAACATGATAAATTAATTTAAAATAACTATATTATTAAAATTAAATTATTTATAAATAATAAATATTATTAATATATATTGACATAATTATAAACTAGTCATAAACTAACATTTTTGGTTATATATATATATATAAGTGTCATGAATAGCACTTAATGATGACAAATTAATTTTCATGCAATTTATTGTGTTGATGTGTATATCACCAAGATTGAGATTGAATTCATTATGAGAACGTTTTTCATCCTTGGTCTTTTCTTTTTTTATTTTCTTAGTTTTTATTATCATTTTCATCATCATTGTTGATTTAAAATAAATCTACATAGTTATTCTATTATATTTTTATTTATTATTTAAAATTAAAATTATTAAATTTTAGAACTAAAAAATTAGTTTGTCAAATTATAAAACTCAAACTAACAAACCAATAATCATAATAATAAACATTCCATTTGAAGGCCAAATAATTGAAATTATAAAGTCTTAGAGTCTATTAAACTAAGTCGTGCTAGATTTCTAATAATTATTAGCTTTTTTAAATGATAATATATGTAAAATTTATACCCTCAATAAACTAAAATAATCGTAGAATTATTTCTTATAAGTCTAAGTGGCAGCCATGTCCTCTCATCATATTTCACATACATAGAGTTAGTGACATAAAGAAAAATGCTAAAGATTTCTAAAAGCATTGAAAATTTTCCAATAAAATTCTGAACCCTAAACCTAACTTTAATTAGAGCTATAAAAATTGGTTTAAATGAGAAAAACGAATTCAGTTTTTCTTTAGCTATTATTAAGAGTCTATTAGACCATATCATGTAAATGTCATCATACAATTAGAATAAAGTATAATTTATAATTAAAGTTAATGACAAAGCGTGTAAGTCAAACATTTAAAAAGATTTAGTTAACCCGGGTAGAGACTCTTGGAGCGAATTTCTCGGTCGATGTGAGAGCAACCATGGGTATAGAATCTTGGAGCGAACTTCTGACTGGTAGGCGATAGCTACACTTCAAAGAAATTATAGGATGAGAAAAAAAAATCTGCACTATCTGTTTAAGAATGAAATAAATGATGTGGGTGTTGGGGAGGGAGGAAAAATATATACACGACAGTCCTTAGTCCTTTCGATGGCACGATGCTCGTTGAAACCCTAGATAAAGGAATATCAATGATCTTGACAGAACAAAGAATCAGATTGGGCACTGAAGATGCATTTGTTATATTAAATTAATGGCTTTTCTGTCCAGAAAAGGAAGAACTTGCAGTCTATGGGAAAACTTCGTAATCGTTACTGGTAGAAGAAGCATTGGTGGGTTCAGATTGTTAACTCAGGGATACAACCTGTTACTCGATTGGCGTACAGTCGAAGTAAGTTGAGTGCGATTTGAGTCATCAATACGACAACAGGTGGATAGTAAAACAACCTCTACTTTGATTCCAAAGCGATATGAACTCTTACTGAAAAAATTGTCCACCGACCCAGCAATCAACCACACGAACACCAACTGGTCCTACTGGCATTCAAATAAGCTGATGAAGCGAAACTGACTGGTGGAGCCGACTTAGTCATTATTTACAAAGTGAAGCATCGCTACTGTGCAGATTTTTCATGAAAATTACCAGTAGGTACCACAGAGATAGACAAAACGTAGACAACCTGTAACTAAGAAGAGGAGGAGCAGTCTACAAAGGGCAGAAAACCGATAGAATTCGAGAGAAATCAACGAGCATAACTATTATGATGAAAAGGAATTTCCAACCAGCTAGCTGCCAAGAAGTTCACGTGAGGATTCAGATATGGCGAAGCTTCTTAACAGTGGCTGTTAGTGTTCAATTCTAATGCAGCCATCAAATGCATTCTCTTGTAGAAGGTTTTCTTGCAATGGTTTTTTGTTCTTAGGATATTCTTTTAAATGTATTCATAGTATCTGAGTTTGCAAAACCATTACGATTTTTTCTAAGAAATATTTGCAACTTGTGTGATCTTTAAGATCCAAAGTAGATCAGATCAAAGAACCATTGTTTGCCGCTGCATGTTTCTGGTCGTAGATCTGTTTTATTTCCTCGCAGTGGCTAGCATTCCATCAGCATTTGTGGCTCTAGTGCTCGACTATCCGTTGGTGGTGCCACACATTGAGATGTTCTTTTTGGTTGTTGCTATTTGCAGCCCTCTCACATTCAATAGCTATCCATTGGGTTTTTGGTGAATCGTTGAATTGGACCATTGTACCCTAATTTTGGTAATCAATTTTTTTTTTGGTTCCACACATTTGGTGTATCTAGAGGGTAACATGGGTGTCTAAGGAGGTATGCAATGGGAATAATAATGTGTTTATGTATTTTTATGTTGTTATTTCTTGTAAATAAGGTCTATGTAGTAGTGTGAACATAAAATATTTAAGGTTACTAGAAAGTTTCTCTCTAGAATGTTCTTAGGAGATAGATAGTACTATATAAAGAAGTGTGAGCTATGTATTGAGACATGGTGAAATATTTTTGTATTTGGACCTTAACTCAATAGGAGGTTTCCCCCTCAAAGAGACAAGTGAACACGAGTGAATTCATCCCATAAAATGATCAACTGTAAGATGTTGCTATATCTCAATGGTTATCATGTTTATAAAGTATGGAGAAATTCTATATTATTATTGGATATCTTTTGTGTGATTTTATTTTCAAATATCATGTACATAACAAGTGGTATTAAAGATCTTTCTTGGGCATCAAATGAAAGAATTCTTGAACCAAAAAAGAGGATTTTTTTTTCATTTTGCAAGTTTTCAAATGAGACACTTAGATCTATTTATGTAGCATTTGGTGAAGAATTTCCTAGAAACTATTGTATATATGAGTTCCTCTTGGAAAAACAACTAATTTCAAAAAAAAAGATCAACTAAATCAGAGTTCAAGAGGTCAAGATATCACTAATTTAAAATTAGCATTTTTTAGGGATTTTTCGTGACGGACACTAGATTATAGAATTGATAACTTTTGACAGGTTTCTCAAATTTCCATTGGACCAATACCAAATTTCCATTGGACCAATACCATTGGATAGAAGATTTTCATAGGTTTTATTTGGTATATTATATGTTGTTCTTCCAATCAATATATCTTGCTCTACATCCTTTGCAAAATTTTGCTCTCAAACCCTAATGGACAAGAAGCTTGGCAATATGATAATGTTATTACAAAAGACTCCAAGTTTGGTCTAATGAAATATGAGATATTAAAGAGAACTCTTAAATTTTAGAAGACCTATATTAGAGTGACCATATATCATTACATCAAGGAAGAATATTCAATATTCTTTCGGACGAAAAGTATTTTTTTGGGCCGAAAGGTTTATTTTTAACGGATTTAGCTAAAAATAAACCTTTCGACCGAAAAGTATTTCGGTCAAAATATGGTTACCGCAAGAAAAACAATCATCCAAAAAAATTTGTACACGACTATCGAGGGCACAGTCATGGCATCGTTCGATTTGACATGTAAACTTTTGGCCGAAAAATGTTTCGGCCAAAAAAACCTATCTTTTGGCCGAAAGAAACAAGGGTTCAGTCGAAACAATGCCGCGAGGAATTTTGGAGACCTGATTCTCACAAAAGTGTTACCCATCTTCATGATTTTACCCATTATAATCGAGAAATATATGCTTGTAATGATTTCAAGGTTGATTGTGATGATTGGTATAATATGGATAGTTGTCATTTATAGGATGACAACTGCTTTCATCTTCTATTTGATGACTCTAATCTACCTTATATAGAGAACATCATGGAGATAAGTCAAGAGCCTTCTATGAATACTATTTTTTATTTTTGTTATTCTTCAGTACTATTGTGTTGTGTGGATGATTTTTTGAATGAGGATGGATCTACATATGTGGATCCACATGACTAGTGTATAAATTTTGAGCACCATTTTTAGCTAGCTATTGAGTCTAGGTATCTTCAGAGGGGATCCAATATGAGCACTTAGACATGGGACCCATGTTTAAGGTGGAGCTTGAATTACTTCAACATGGAGGTTAGAACTTGTACATGGGACCTTAGTTATATAGCCTTGATCCAGGTGGATATCATTGGTCACCCACCTCTTCCAACTGGCTCACATATATTTTTCATCTTGGTATTTTGTTTTCTAGTTTTTCAGGTCCTAAACTTTTGGGGCCGTTTTGAGGCCCTAAACAATAGTTTTTTGGGATTGCCATAATCACACTATAGATGAAGTTAGATTGTGAAGGAAATATGTGTATTCCTTGGCTATACCTTTCCAACGGGCTATCGTGCACCTAAAAAGAAGATCGTATGCAAAAGTTGTGACCCTGAGAAGTTGATGTACCAACTTACCCCATCGAGGCCCACATGAATTTTGGAGCTTCATCTCCTAGGGTTAGGTTTTTGGATGTTTAGGTTTTTTTTATTACTTGTTGATGTTAAAAAGGTCGGGAGGCCTCATTGTAATGTGCTCACAAGAATGTGCATAGCCGCAACATCTTTTCTCTAAGATTCGCTACCACCATTCGAGCAAGATTGTTTCATTCTACATTTTACAGTTTCAACAGATTTCTTTATTGAACTGAAGTTAAGCTTCATTGTATCTTTTCTATTTTTCATTATATCTATGTGTTAATGTTATATATTTGTGTTTAATTTTGTTCCTCTCCTAAATCTAGATAATCTGACTTCATCATTATGATCCACACGCATGCATGGAACCTTGGTATATGGTTGTAGTTCATCACAACAAACATTGATGAAAACAATTTTCTAAAGGGCATGGAATGTAGTATACCTAAGGGGGTAATATGGGGTTCCTAAGTGTTAGGAAATATACATCCACACTAAACCAACTAGAAAAGAGAAGACATATTTAAACAAGAAAATAAATGACAAACACAATACATAGATATTTTACCCTGGAAACCCAAACGAGAAAACCAACATTCCTTGAGTGTATTTATACTTGTTATCTTATTCATTCAATAAATAAAGAGTTACATGAAAAACCTTGGTCTAGACCTAAGACACAATTGTCATCATACTCGTTTTCTTTACACAAGAACAACCCTGTGGCTAATTCATCTTACATCTACATGACCAACACTGTTCATCTAAATATTATCTTCTATAATATTGAAACATGCCTTATTTATAGGATTTAGATCATGAGAAAACATAAATCATAGTGCCCAAAAATAATTATAGATCCATGCAGATAATTGTCTACAATCACGTGAATCTCAGGATTGTCTTATAGTCTACTACCTAGTTAACCTCCATTCGATCATCAGTCAGTTTCCACTTGACCTACTATCAGCTGACATTTCAACTTCCCGTCAATTAATTTGAATTCAACTTCCCAGTTGATCACTTCAACCTTTGACTTGACCATCGACTCGACTTGAATTTTCAGACAATTTATCACCCAATCAATTTACCTCCAGTAGACAATTAGATGACTTCTCTTTCACTACAAAGAATGTAAAAATCCAACATTCTCCCACTTGTTGTTTCATTTTCTAATATAGGAAAATATGAACATCTATTCACTAACACAGTGTAGCAATTCCCATTGCATCTCTACACCAAGAGAAATTCACAACACTCATAGACTTGGTCAAATAGTCTACTATGTTTTCCAAAGTGTCTACCTTCTCTAGCAATACCTTCTTACTTTCTACTATGTCTCTCAAAAAATGGTATTTTACAACAATATGATCCATCCTGGAACGGTATGTTTGTTTCTTTGCCAAAAATATTGCACTTTGGATATCACAATTTATCTTCATAGCTCTCTGCTCAAACCCAATCTCTAAACATAGTCGATGCAACCATACTACTTTGTTTCTTCCATGAGTGGCTGCCATGTATTCAACTTTTGTTTTCGACAAGGATACGATCATTGTCGCTTACTCATCCAACTAATTTCTCCACCAAATATCTTGAACACATATCCACTAGTCAAACTTCATTCATCTAGATCTCCATCCCATTTGACGTCAACAAATCCATGTAATTTTACTTCCCTGTCATCTTTAGGTTTCCCTTAGTAGAATATAACATTATTTTTTGTGCCACAAATGCCTGAACACTCTATTGACAATTGTTCATTGCTTCTTCCCAGGTGTTGACATATATCTACTCAATAATCCCACTGTATGAGAAATATATGGCCGAGTGCAGACCAACACATACATTAGACTACCAAAAAAACTTGCATATGGAACACGTTCCATGTCCTCTATTTATTCCTATGTCTTTGGAAACTATTCAACAATTAGATTTGCTCCCACAGGAATTGACAACTTTACTAGTTTGCAATCTTTCTTCTTGAAACATTTCAAAATTGTTTCAATGTACTTCCTCTTATTCGAATAGATCTTTCTAACTACTTAATCTCTCTTGATATATATTCCTAGAACAAATTTCATTGCATCGATATCCTTCATGTCAAAATTGGAGGATAGATGCATCTTCACCTCCTTTATTGCATCCATGTTTTTTGTGACCAACAACACGTCATCGGCATACAAATCCACATATATGAAATGATCTCCTTCTTCCTTGGAATATACACAATGATCAACCTTGCTTCTCACGAATTCCAAACTAAGGATGTATGTGTCAAACTTTTGATACTAGATCCTTGGTTATTGATTTAGACCATAAATGGATCTCTTCAACTTGCACACTAGCTCTTTCTTTCCCTTTAATGCATATCCTTCAAGTTGTTTCATGTAGATTTATTTTTCTAGGTCCCCATGTATGAATGGTGTCTTCATGTCCATTTGTTCTATTTCAAGATAAATTTCTATAGTCAGAGACATTAGTACTCCAATGGAAGATAATTTTTCAACAGGGGAAAAATTCTCACCGAAGTCAACTCCTTTGACTTGGGAATATCCTTTTCCTTCCAATCGAGCTTTGAATTTATCGATTTGACCTGTTGTGTTCAATTTTTTCTTGAACACCCACTTGCTACAGATAGGTTTCCTTCCTCTAGGTAGTTCAACTGAATCGTATGTCTTATTATTGTGCAAGGATTAATTTTCTTTAATCATGGAATCCTTCCAGAGTTTACCCTCAATCGAGTGGAATACCTCTCTAACATAATTGGTCTCCTTGTTAGTGGTAGATAACACAAATATGGAACATAAATTGGGTGGACTATACCTTTTAGCTTATTTTCTTATTTTTTCAGACCTCCTTACAACCGAAGTTGGTTGTTACATCTCTTCATCTCACTTGGTCCACTCATTTGAATCATCTTCTTTGTTACTTATTTCAAAAACTAACTTCTCTGGTTCTTTCTCTATTTGAACCTCTTCAGAATTTGAAGTTCCATTGACTTCCTTGAAGACCACATCTCGACTGTACATCATTTTCCTAGATGTAGGATCCCAAAGATTATATCATTTCATTCCATCCTTGTATCCAATGAAAATACACTTGAATTACTTCTTGTCCAGCTTGTTCCTCTTTTCCTCGGGAACATGAAAAAATGAATCACAGCCAAATACTTCTAGATTTCAAAATGAAGGTTTCTTACCAAACCATATCTCATGTGGAGTCTTGTTAACTAGTGTTGATGAAGGATACCTATTTACCTGTTGTTTTGCAGTGTCAACTACCTCTGCCCAGAATTCTTATGTTATTCTAGCACCATTGAGCATGATCCTTGTTTATTCTTCAACAAATCCATTTTGTTGTGGGGTATATGGTGTGGAATTTTGGTGTGCTATGCCACACTTCTTATAGAACTGCTCAAAATCCTTTCCACATAATTCGCCTCCATTGTCAGATATCAACACCTTGATCTTCTTATCTCTCTGGTTTTCCATAAGAAATTTAAAATCTTTGAATCTGTTGAAAACCTTTGATTTATTCCTTATGAAATATATCCATGTCTTCCTAGAAAAATTATCCACAAAGGAATAATATAGGGATCCACCAAGTGAAGGGATTGGTACAGTCCAAAACTTGTCACTATGTGTCAATTCCATAATCATTTTTACCCTTGTCGCTCTAGATGGGAATCTAACCCGATTTTCTTTTCCATATATACAGTTTTCACAAACATTGAATTCCAAATTAGAATTTAGAAAACCTTCAACCATACCTTTTTTGTGCATAGATTGAAATATTTTTTTGCAAATGTGTCCCATCCACTAGTGTCATAACATGGTCGATTCAACTTGATGAAGAATATTGGAGTTGGTTTGTTTTGAGTTATCCCTAGTTGATTCAAGTCGAGTCGAAGTTGAGCCAACTTTAGGAACAACAATTTTGTTGCATCCAGTCAAGTCAACATTCCATAACAATTTGTATAGGATTCCAATGTGAACTCCTTTCATTAATACCATTGCATCGCTGATCATTTTGTATGTATCCTTCTGAAATAGAGTGTGCACTCATTTTTCTAACAAATATCATATTTCTTTCCAAAACCAAAATATGTAGCACACCTAGAATGGTTCTACTCCTCCCACCCTACAATATCATTCGAGCTCTTTCTTGTCCAACAATTTTGGTTTTCGAGTCATCCCCGAAGAAAACATATCCCCATTTATATCTCTCATTTTTGAAAAACCATTCTTTGTGAGGTTTCATATGAAAGGATGCTCATGAGTCTATCAACCAAACATATTGATTCGACTAAGTATTGGTCGATGCAAGATACACATTTCTTCCTTTATCCATAGTATTATTTTTTTCATTCGACTACTTCTCTTCGGATCTTGTATCACCCTTTATTTCATTTGAATTGCAATCTTTTTGGGCCCCAACAACTCCCCTTAAATTTTTACAAAATTTAAAGGGCCCCCATTAGAATCTTGATAATTATAATGAGCTACAGAATCAACCTTTTCAAATAGTTACATACCTTGGCTTGATTTGAGACAAACTTAATACATTCACTATAATATGAGACGTTCATTACAAGAGTATATGTCAAAATTTAGAAACGAGCATAAAAATCTCAATTTAAACAAAAACGTTAATTTTTATCAATTGTTTACTTTCGTTTAAATTATGATTATGTGTTCTTTCTTTTTCTCATTAGCAAGTTTGACTATTTTGAATAATGTGTTCAATACGTCATCAAATAATATCTTGGTTGGTTTCTCATTTTCATAAAATCATTTGGTGATATTAATTAATTAATTTTTTTTTTCATTTTGCATCTCATTTCAAAATAAAAATAATAATAATAAATTATCTATGATTTGTTTGATTTTGTAAAAAACCAAAATTAATATTTTTCTCTTCTCCATTAACTTGAAGCTTCTAGAATTAATATCATATTTGAAAGGAAAATATAAACAATGTTTGTTTAGAACTTATAGTTAGTTTAAATTCATTTTTTATTTTATTGTTCTAGATTTTGTTTTATTCACAATTTTTAGGTTATTAATTTAGGTTTCTTTTTGTTTTACAAGTTTCTATTATCAAATATTTGATACAGATATTATCATGGATTGATTTTATTATCCAAATACGCTCAATATGATTGATCCAAAAATAATATTGGATTGCTACAAATAATTTTATGAGCAATAACAGATAAAATTTGGAAAGGCGGCAAGATCAGACACATGATTTTGCAGGACCGATTACATCGAAACCGTGAGGAATTTGAAGAAATGGTTGAAAACCCAGAACCCAAATGGACCCATTTACCTTTCTCTTATAAATATTTCCAAAACAATGCACGATTTGAGAGATATTGATGTCTCTTTACGAAGAAAATTTCAGGTGGCAAAAATTAATAGTGACGCCCAGACTGTTCATTCATTGTATAAATATATGAGAAAGATCAGAGCCATTGGATACAAGAATTAGAGAGGAGGATTTTTATAATTTCTCTTTTGTATATTATTTATTTTGTAAATTTTTCTTCTTTTCAAATGGAGTATCAGATGGTTGGAATCTTTGGGAGAATGGACGAGTATTTTCAAAGAAGAATATGGAATTCCAGGTTGCTTAATGTCTTTTGTCCTGTGAGTAAAATGGTTTTATTTTCATTATAATATCTTCATATTCTTTGAATAATTGATTATGCATTGATTTAAATTATCTTTAGTCTATTTTATCAATACATGGTTAATTGTTATCATTTATGTATTAATTGTTTTTCAATCTTTAAGAGTCTATTATCTTAAAAATTCTTCCAAGACTACAATATGGGCATGTGATTTTGAGAAAGAATATGGGAAATCAATTTATCTTTGTCTTTCGACCTATGTGATGCTTATTCCATTTCATTCTTTCATTACTATTGTATTATGAGAATGTTATTATGGTTGATTTTAGCTTTAGCTTGTCATCATATGGTTTTTTCATACTATTAACTGTTATATGTTGTCGATAATTTCTTATTCCATTTTTTATGTGTGATCAATCGATCATTTGATTATTGTGGAATGTATTTCTAATGTTAAATGATCGATAATATCAATACTCAGAATTGAGTTTTGTTTTGTTCTTAAATATTGATTATCTTAAGATTACATGATTTTTAATCAGTTGTCTTCCTGTTGTTATTAATTTACTACAATATCAAATACTTCTTTGAATGTATTCTAGAAGTGCTAGTATTTTTCTGTTATAGGTTTCCCTTAACAACAATACATGAATGAGCTCATAAAACACAGAGAGATAATACCAGTTTTGTTGATCAGCTACATGTTATTCTGTGTATTATTGATTTAAGTTGTTCATGAATGAAACAATGATTACATAATGAGCTTTGATTGTTTTTGTGTCATTGTTTCAATCATATTCATTTAGTATTTATTTGTTTAATATCTTTAAAAAAAAACAAAAAGAAGTGTTGTTCATATTTGATTTAGAAACTTTATCAAACAATTATTTTCACAAGATTTCATGAAAACCTTGTATATTGTATATAAAATGTTCATAATCATTTGTATATTCACATTCTTCGATAAATATTTGTAATTATTGTGTCGATTGTTAGAATCTTTTCTTTAGTTGGTTTATTTCATTTTGTTATCTTTAGGACCCTAGTTGGCTAACAGAGCCATTAAACTCGTCAGTATAGGTTACACCAAATGGCTTGGGTTATTTAGACAACCTTGGAGCGGATCTATTCTTCCAGTTGATGGAAAGACAAATTTGTCCGTCAACAAATAACACTAGAAGGAGGGCCGAGTAAATTTAATGATTAAATGTTTCACCCCTTATCCTTTCATAATTCCATATTTATAAATCCTTCTTTTGTGTCATCTTGAAATGCACTAGAAGGTAGTCCAGACAGACAAGTTGGCCTTATAGGAGTATTTGTTTTGAATGTATTTGATTCCCCATGGCTCCCCAAATCACTCTGTTGGAACATGATTTCCACTTCTCATTACCTGATATTCCCAACGAGACAATCTCTTGCTTTTCCAAACTCACGTTTGATGGTGGGAGGGATGTATTTGCAAAAGACCATATTAACAAGTTTTGGTGTAAATGCATCAAGCATGATATTTCTGATTTAAAGGTTTTATGCAGATTGTTTTGTTTTACTTGTAGGGGCCAGATTAAATATTGGTTTGAGTCTTTTCTCACATATCACATTATTGATTGGATTCAATTTGTAGATGAATTTTTACATGATTTTTAAAACTATGATTACAATTAATTATGTGAAGAACTTTAGACTATACTAATCAATGAAAATTCATCTCCAGGAGGATTTTCAACAAAAATCCATCATGTTCTCTGTAAATTTAATCTTGATGACATGTCATTTGTACTAAATCTCCTCTGCGATGCTTGCATTCCTTTCATCCAGTCATATTCAATCGCAAATGATGAATCAGTTCCAAATCCTATCACTCAATTGCGAGAAGAATTTTGTTTACAGGATGAGAGGAATCCATCCGAAAATTTTCAACAAGCAAGGGACTTAGAATCTATTGAAAATGTTCTTACTGACAATCAAACTAATTTTTCCTATGAATCATTGCATATTCAGTCCTCGACCATCGTGAAAGAAGATTTGATGTTGGGTGAAAGTGAATGCCCATATTCTTCTAACTCTTTCTCTAATCAGTACTTAAATTCAGTTATTCAAGAACACTTAGGTGATGAAAATGATCTCAAGTATTCTAACATTCCTATGAAAATGATTAGAGATGAAGATATGCAATTGGAAGGATAAACCTTAAACTTTCATCCACAAATCATACCTTATCCACAAGAAAGCTTAGATGTTTGTAATGAAAATTTTGAATTATCTATCATATAGGAGACAAATTTAGATCATCATATCATGTTGAAGAATTTATCACCAATACAGAGTGAAAGTTTTAAGGAAAGTGAAGAAGAATGTCTTGAGAATACCATTGTTAACTACCATAGCTCAAGAGATTATTTTCATGTGTTCATTTATGATGCTTTTTACTCTTTATATCCTGATCTCTTCTTAGATTCTGGTGGACTTGATACTTTACCCATAGTATCTTACTCTTTGCTATCACAATCAAATCTTTTCAATATGCCAAATTTTGGTGAAATTAATTCCAAACATAACATTTATGAAGTTGGATTTGATGCTCTTTCACTTTCCTCACTCGCATGGAAAAATGACATGTTGCAAGATGATTTTACACGATTTATTGTTTAAAAAGACAATGCACTTATCCTTATGGAGATCAAATATTCTACATTGCATATTCGTTCTTTGATTAGTTCGAATTTCAATGTTTATGCTTCACATTTTGAAATGATCAATATCATCAAAGGAAGAATTCAAACCAATAATCTAACCGATGCCATGCATACTCTTATGATGTGTTCCCCATTGATATATCTATTTCATCAAATTCATAGTTTGAATCCTAATTTTTATGACAGGATCTTAGATTGGCTTGAAGATTCGTATATGAAAAATCTTCATAATAAAGATAAAGTTGTGCTTGCGTTGTTTTTACTTAAATATCTAGGAAGTAAGCATAACATGATTCTCTTAGATCCTTCATGTGAATAAATTGTTGAACACTTGGAGAATGGTCAGGAGGATGGGGCACTTCATCCTTGGTTGATGGTTATGTCAGGTCCCTATAATAATGACAAGTTTTTCAAACTTACTTACACTCTTCCATGCCATTATGACCCATATCACGACAAGATTGCAGAATGGTTGGATGATTCGTACATCAAGAGGTTTCAAAAGAATGGTAAGGTCGTTCTTGTCTTGTTTTTAAATGAATATATAGGAGGTAAGCATGACATATTTATTTTGCATCTACAAATACTACATTCTTTTATTCTGATTTTTTACTTTCTATGCCTTGCAGGATTGAAGATGCCCTTGTGGCTACATTGGAAATACGATTTTACTTAGCATTTTGATCTATTTAGTAGTTTAGATTAGATTTAGGAGTAGGTTTCCTTTATTTTTCTTTCTCAATATTTATTTGTGTAATAATGCAGTTATGAACACAAGTGGGTACACCAAGAGAAACATAATATGAATGTTGTTAGGGAAGTCCATTTTAAATCTTTTTCTCTCTGCTTTTTGTTGAATATTTCTTTTCAAAAACACAGTATCATCATGGAAATTTTAAATGGAAAGTAAAGAGATAAGTAAATTTGAACTACAATTCAACCCTGACCCAAGTTGCCATGAGTACGACAACACTCATCTTAATAAGGATTTTTCTATTTTATTTTAGGCTCCTTTTTTTTTTTTTAATAATGCTTGGTCAAAGTAACATCTTATGCATCACTATCTTAAGAAAAGAACTTTCTTTCACATGATATTTTATATGATTTAGTTCTTACTTTATTTTATAGTGAGATGATAGTGGATACAAAAACTCAAGTTTATCTTTGGCCAAAATTGTTTCCTGAAAAGTTTTCTTTTGCTGTTTTGATTTTGTATACTTCTGATTTTGAATCCCATTAATAAAATTTGATTTGGTTTGTTGTGTGTTTTTTTTTTCTTTGATTATTTTGAATGAGTTTTCTTGTTATCTTTCTTTTTTAATCAATATATTTCTGATCAAAGAGCTATTGTCGAAGGAAGCATGTATTTTAAGACTTGTGTTTTTCAAGCAAATTGAAATAGTTCAAAGAGGTCCTGATATTAAGATATAGCTCAGACAATTGATTTTTAAGTC
>SNQJ01S0071069.1:24046-34779 GCA_010110895.2 Picea sitchensis
TAGGCATGTGAGACTAAAGAAAAGTTTGATGAAAATGCTAGTCTCTTGTTTTTAAAGTTAAGGAAGGTTTGCAGGAATGTGATCATATACACTAGGTCTATTATAGAGCTATAAATCATATTTGGATAATGAAATTGATGAGGGATTTTGGTTGTGGTACATGTTGAGTGCATGGTTGAGACAAGTAGTTGATGAGTTGGTGCACATACATGAGGAGTATAGTTGATGATGTTGGTACATATTGATGAGTCATAGTTGATGAGTAGTTGAAACATGATTGGAAAATACTTGGTATATGGTTGGATGCACTTGTTTATAGTACAGGTTGATTATAGGTTAGTGCATGGTTGATGCACGTGTTTATGGTACAAGTTGGTGCATAGTTGATGCACTTGTTTATGGTACAGGTTGATTACAGGTTGGTGCATGGTTGATGCACTTGTTTATGGTACATGTTGATTATAGTTTGAGGTACAAGTTGATGCATGGTTTAGATTTATTGGTACAGGTTTATAGTGGTATATCTCACAGTAATAGTGTGACATTGGTTCAATCATTCTACTTCTACTTTAGGGTGTCAAGACGGGGCACAAACAGGTGATTGTAGCCACCTTCCAGTTGTAGCCTCCTTCTGGTTCTAGCCAGAGAATTGGGGAGTTGGAGCTTCTCTTAGGTTGTATCCTGAGAATCTAGGGGGTTGGAGCCTCCTTCCAGTTGCAGCTGGAAAACAAAGGAAGTTGGTGCTTCCAATGAATGTAATTCTTCAAGACATAAAAAAAAAACATTGTGTGGTTTTCTCCCGATTTGGGTTTCCACGTAAAACACTGGTGTACTGTTTATGTGTGTGATTGTTTATTTCTTGTTGCTCATTATTGGATAATAATTCTAAATTGATATAGCATTTGAAAAAAAATGATTATAATTACGCTATTACTGATTCACCCCCCCTCTTAGTAATCCAAAAATTGGTATCATAGAAGGTTCCTTCAAAAATCAGTTTAACCACTGAAAGGTAGATCATGGAGAGTACCAACTCGTATAAAAATGGAATACCATAGTTTGATGGATAGAAGTATATGTTTTGGAGCATAAGTGATCCAGGAGCATCGTCAACATCAAGCGAGCCAGCGCGAAAGTGAAGGATAGTTGGGCAAGCGCCAGCGCAAATTTTGAAATTCCCTTAGATTTTTGTGGCATCTTAAATGGGTCATTTAAGCGGAAGCACTTGTATAATGTAAATGGACCTTGAGCGAATCGCTCTCATCCTTAGTAGGTAGAAGGCATTTAAAGTAGTTAATGTAGGTAGATAGAATTTAATTCTAGATTAGACTGTTTGAGAGCGCAAGAGGGAAAACGAGATATAGACACCCTCATTATGTATTGTAATAGGATTATGAGCATTGCTGAGAAGAGCATAGGAGGATTATGAGCATTGTTGAGAAGAGCATAGGAGCAAGCAGAGAGCTGTGTAAGAACACCCATGTACAGATATTTGGATTAATAGAAAAAGGTTGATTCAAATTCATGGGTTTGTGTTTGTTCTCTGTGTATTGATGTTGAATGATATGCTCATGAATGTTTGCTTCTTGTTATACATTTGATTTATATGTTGTGTATATGATTTCATGGTTAAGTTTGAAGTCTGAAAGGAAGATGGAATGAGTTTCAATTGTTTCTCTATCTAGACAAGGATTCCTGCAAGGAGTGCAGTCAAATTGTCTGCAAGGAATGCTTTGACAGAAGGTTTAGATAGGGTAGCTTTTGTTCTCATTCGTTCAGAGTGAAGTTGGGCACAGGAGCCGTGCAAGGAGTGCGCAAGACAAGGAGAGTCCCAGGGTTGTGAACATGAGAAAAATATCGTGGGATTTCTGCTGCAAACATGCGTAGAAGTTGAAGTATTCAACATTTGAAAGTATCTGAAGGTTGCTGCAAGGAGTGCGCGCAAGAATCTTCTTTAAATATCAGAGTTGTGAAAAAGGTCAGGAGGGATAAGGCCTTCTAATCCATTTAAGGATAGTGCAGAGAATTTGTGAATGGAAGTATTAAAAAAGGCGTCATAAGTTTACCCATGGCGGAGAAGTTGGGGAGGAATACTCAAATCATTCGGAGAAATTATCAAAGGGAAGAGATCAACGGTCAAGAATCTATGGGAAGGATTAGCAAAATCCCGCCAACCATCTTATCTTCCAGAGAAGCGAGGAGGTTATGGATGCGTCCAGAGTTCAATCTCAGGAGGTTGTGGGTCGTCGGATCTTCACATAGATATTCATCAGCCGTTGGAGTGACCAGGAGTTGCACGAAGTGTAAGCTTCCTGAACGGGAGGAGGAAAGTTCCGATGAGAGGCGAGGCCATCGAAATTTTGACATTCATGAAATCGGGAGTCACGAGGACGAGTGATCGGGAATTTTCATAGTGAAAATACCAGAATCAATCTGAGTCGTCCATCTTGTGGAGATAGGTGGCGATAATCGAGCGCCCGTCGGCATTTCGACGACCGAGGCTTTAAGTTGTCAAAGAAATTGTGTCATCGGGGCATCGAAAGTCTCGAAATCCCGAGGTTGAATCAGGGCCACCCATCTTGAGGGGATGCATGGCAAAGATCTAGGATCTCGGGAAAAGTCCTGAAAGGAAGACTCCATCGGAGTTTCGGGACTCGACAAATCGAAAGTTTTGTGAGCAAGAGATAGGGAAAATCCATGTTGGAAACCCTGTAATGATCTAAGCTGTCCATCAGTTGGGACGTGTGTCGAAAATTCAAAGAAAGTCGGAGATCGACATTTCGTGAATCCTGGAGACAACGGGGACTTGCAATTCGGAATGACGAAGTCTGATTTTTTGAAAAAAAAGAGAGCTCTGTGTGGGACCCAGCTGATGTCATCTCGTCATAACGAGGCATCAGGAATTTCCATGGTGAAAACCCGAAGCGACGAGGACTGTCCATCCTTGAGGATGCGTGGCCAAGATTGAAGCTTTCGGGAAATTTCCTGAAAGGAAGAGTCATTAATTGGAAAATCGAGAATCGGGAAATCGGGGATTCCGTGGACAAAGGGTTAAATACATTTCGACATTCGAAACCCCGAAACCCGATTGTTACTTTCTGTTGTAAATGGAGAAGGAGTCGAACCTAAAGGTTGTAAGGTGCCGAAAAATACCTTTGGGCCAAATTTAAATAAAGATTCCAGGGGAGAATCGAAGGAGCCACTCCGGCTCGAGGGTGAACTTTGAACGATCCTTAAATACCAGGAGGTCAGCGCAGAGACCTTTTGCCGAGGCAAGGGGTGGGGCTGCGTCAGTTTATGGTATCAAAGAACAGAAAGGTTCTTTGATTTCTTTAGCAGAGAAGAAGAAGAATTCACCATGCCGCAAAGGAGAAGGGACATGCAATCACCCAATCCAGAGGATAGGGAAATATCGAGAAGAAGACGCAGAAAGATGGTAGACCTAGTCATAGAGAGAGAGATGTGTGATCTAAGAGCCAGACTCAAAGACATGGAGATAGCACAAATACACACAGTCAGTGCAGGGGATCTCAGTGATTCTGAAAGTGAAGTTGAGGCTGAACGTGAAGAAGAGGTTGCAGTTGAAGATGCATCAAACGAACGTTTGATCAGAGCTATTTCCAGAATGGGTGCAAGAGCGAAAATGGACATTCCAGTTTATGAGGGAAACCTGGATGCATAGGAGCTTCTAGATTGGATTAGAGCTCTGGACACACACTTTGACTATGAAGATGTATAAGAAGACAAGAAAGTCAAGCATGTTGTCACAAGGTTGAAGGGACATGCAGCATTGTGGTGGGATGAACTACAAGCTGATAGACGCTACAAGGGAAAGCAGAAGATCAAAAGATGGGACAGGATGATTGCAAAGATGAAAGAAAAATTCAGCCCCAGGGATTATCAAATTACTCTTTTCAGGAGAATGCAGAACCTGAGAAAGAAGTTGATGACAGTGAAAGAATACACTGAGAAATTCTATAAAATGAACATCAGAGCAGGTCATCGGAAGAGAAATGATGATAAAGTTGTCAGATACATGAATGGCCTGAGATATGATATCTAGGATGAGATGAGCATGGTAACCATCCAGATGGTGGAAGATGCTTATCAGATGGCTCTGAAAGCTGAAGAGAAGCTGAGCCGAAAGCATATTCAGAGGGGCCGAGGAAGAATTCAGCCTAGAGGCAAATCAGTTGCCCAGGACAAATATAAAAAGCCCAAAGAGGACTGGAAGAAACCTCAGAATTGAACAGAGAGGTGTGGAAGTTCACAGCGAGGACAACATACTGAGCAGAGAGGAGATTATGCTGATAATAATACTTTTCCTCGTACTAGAGGTAGAGCAAGAGGAAGAGGTGGAGTGATAAAATTCTTCACATGTGGAAAGAATGGGCATAAGTATTATGAGTGTCCTGATAAAAAGAAAGAGGGTGGAGAAGCTCACATCGCCGAAGCACAGGGGCGAAATGTTGAGGCAGAAGATGCTGAAGGCGGAAGATCGTTGATGATGTGAAAGGTTCTTTTGACACCAGAAAAGGAGGTGGAGAGTTCAGTCCAGAGAAATAGACTTTTTCGAACTGCTTGAAAAACCAAGGATAGGGTATGCAAGGTCATTGTAGACAGTGGTAGCACGGATAATCTCGTTTCTACAGAGATGGTAGAGAAGTTGGAGCTAGGGACGACTGATCATCCAAGCCCATACAGAGTTTCGTGGCTACAAAAGGGACACTAGGTAACTATCACTAAACAATGTTTAGTTGAGTTTAAGATAGGAGGATATAATGATAAGATATTGTGTGATGTCATTCCTATGGATGTTTGTCATTTATTGCTGGGTAGACTATGGCAATATGAGAGAAATGTGATTCATGATGGGAGAATGAACACATACACCCTAGAGAAGAATGGGAGGACACACATGTTGCTTCCAATCAAAGATAAGGAGGTGAAGTCGGAAGTGAGAAACACAATACTTCTCATGAGTGGGAAGGAACTTCTTACAGACCTGAAGAAGGAGGATCCATAGTTCATTGTGGTTAGAAAACCGAATATTGTTCTGAATAGCACCAGAGTGGATGATTTACCAGAAGAAGTTCAGGAACTGCTGGAAGAGTTTACTGATATAGTAGTGGACGAATTACCTCGTTCTTTGCCACCGATTAGAAGTGTGAGTCATCATATTGATCTCATACTAGGAGCCAGTTTTCCAAACAAAGCCGCGTACAGATTGACATCGCAAGAGAATGAAGAGATAAAAAGGCAAGTCCAGGATTTGTTGGACAAAGGTTTGGTCAGGGAAAGCTTGAGTCCATGTGTTGTTCCAACAATACTCAGTCCGANAAAAAAGGCAAGTCCAGGATTTGTTGGACAAAGGTTTGGTCAGGGAAAGCTTGAGTCCATGTGTTGTTCCAACAATACTCAGTCCGAAGAAAGATGGAGGCTGGAGGATGTGTACCGACTCAAGGGCGATCAACAATATAACCATCAGGTACATATTTCCATTGCCGAGGATGGATGCTTTGATGGATTGCTTAAGTGGAGCAAAATATTTTTCAAATATTGATTTGAAAAGTGGTTATCACCAGATTCGCATGAGAGAAGGTGATGAATGGAAGACAACATTCAAAACAAATGAAGGGTTGTATGAATGGCTTGTTATGTCGTTTGGCTTAACAAATGCATCGAGTACCTTCATGAGGTTGATGAACGAAGTCCTGAAGGATTTCATCGGAAAATTTGTCATTGTGTATTTGGATGACATACTAGTTTACAGTAAGATAGTGGCAGAGCATCTGAAGCATTTGGCTACAGTGATGCAGAGACTACAGCGGGAGAAGCTATTGATAAATATGAAGAAATCCTCATTCATGAAGATAGAGCTCATTTATTTGGGTTTTGTTATTTCGATAAATGATTTGAGGATGGATACAGATAAGGTGGAAGTGATCAAGAATTGGCCATCACCGAAGAATGTATTTGAGGTGAGAAGTTTTCACAGATTGGCTAGTTTCTACCGGAAGTTCATCAGGAATTTCAGTGGAATTAGTGCAGCAATGATGGATATAGTGAAGAAAAGATATAAATCTTTTCACTGGATGGAAGAAGCTGAGAAGAGTTTTAACCTGTTGAAGAGGAAGATCACAGAACAACCAATTCTGGTGTTGCCAAATTTCCAGAAGACATTCAAAGTGAAATGTGATGCAAGTGGATTTGCAATAGGGGTAGTCTTGAGTCAAGAAGACATGCCGATAGCATACTTCAGCGAGAAGCTGAATGAAGCAAAAGTGAAATACTCCACTTATGATAAGGAGTTTTACGCTATTGTACATGCATTAAATAAATGGAGGCATTACTTAATTCCTAAAGAGTTTGTCTTATACAGTGACAATCCCGCACTGCAGTTTGTGACTCAACAGGAAAAGTTGAATCAAAGACATGTAAAATGGGTGGAATACATGAAAATTTTCACTTTTGTAATTAAACATATTTCAGGTACTGCTAACAAAGTTGTTGATGCTTTGATCAGGAAGTGTTTTTTGTTGCAGGAGTTCAAGATCAAGACGTTGGGTTTTGATAATCTCAGGGACATGTACGCAGATGATTCAGATTTTCAAGAAGCGTATGAAACAACTGAGAATCTAGTTCTTGGAGACCAAAGCCAGTGGGCAGAATACATGATCCAGGAAGGATTGTTGTTTAAGGGCAATCATCTTTGTATTCGAAAATGCTACATGAGGGAGAATCTACTAAAGGAGAAACATAGTGGAGGATTGGCTGGGCATTTCGGTCATGACAAGACATTCGCAAAGTTGAACGAATCATATTTTTGGCTGGGAATGTGAGAATATGTCAAGAGATTCATGGACAGATGCAGAATTTGCCAGCATTTGAAGGGAAGAAAACAGAATGCATGGTTTTATCAACCGTTGCCCATACCAGAAAGGCCATGGGATGCAATTAGCATGGATTTTGTATTGGGGTTGCCAAGGACACAAAGAGGTGTTGATTCAATATTTTTGGTGGTGGATAGATTTTCCAAGATGGCACACTTCATTCCATGTCAGAAAACCAGTGATGCAACTCACATTGCGAACCTGTTTTTCAGAGAAGTCATTCGACTTCACGGCTTACCAAGAAGTATAGTTTCAGACAAAGATACTAAGTTCATAGGGAATTTTTGGAGGACCTTATGGAAGAAGCTGGGAACTAACTTGGCATTTAGTTCAGCTTATCATCCTCATATGGATGGACAGACAGAAGTGGTGAACATAAGTCTAGGAGACTTACTGAGAAGCCTGGTGATGGAACACCATAGCCAGTGGGACAATATATTACCACAAGTAGAGTTTGCGTATAATGACTCGGTCAACAAAAGCACAGGGAAAAGTCCATTTCAGGTTGTCTATGGCATGCAGCCGAGAGGAATTTCTGAATTGAGAGATTCTGAATAGAATGTGACTAGGAGCGCTAGTGCAGAAGATTTCACAGAGGCAATGAAAGAAATTCACAGCCAGGTGAAGGAGCGATTACAGAATTCAAGTCAGGAGTATAAGCGCAGAGCTGATCAACATAAGAGACAACTTCAGTTTGAGGTTGGTGACTTGGTTCTGGGACATTTGAGGAAAGAAAGGTTCCCGAGAGGAACATATAATAAGTTGAATATGAAGAAAATCGGACCATGTAGGGTCTTGAATAAATTTGGGGCGAACGCTTATGAGATTGAATTACCCGATGGGATCGGAATTTCTCCGATATTCAATGTATCAGATTTGTACCCATATAGGGCTGAGGAAGTACAGACAGGATATGAGCAGCCAGTGATTCAGTGGAAAAAGCTGATGCCAGTTGCAGAGAATCCACAAATGGAAATCATACTAGACAAAAGAATTGGCAAGAAGACCAGACGAAAGCAATACTTTGAGTATCTGGTCAAATGGAAGAACCATCCAGTTGAAGATGCCAGCTGGGAGAATGAAGAAGAAATATAGAAGCATGGACAGACTGTGTGTGAGCTCATGGACAGGAGCCCATGAAAATTTTCAAGCGAGGGAGTACGATGTAGGAGCATCATCAGCGTCAAGCGAGCCAGCACGGAAGCGAAGGACAGTTGGGCAAGCGCCAGCGCAAATTTTGAAATTCCCTTAGATTGTTGCGCCATCTTAAATGGGTCATTTAAGCGGAAGCACACTTGTATAATGTAAATGAACCTTGAGAGACTCGCTCTCATCCTTAGTAGGTAGAAGGCATTTAAAGTAGCTAATGCAGGTAGATAGAATTTAATTCTAGATTAGATTGTTTGAGAGTGCAAGAGGGAAAACGGGATATAGACACCCTCATTGTGTATTGTAACAGGATTATGAGAATTGTTGAGAAGAGCATAGGAGCAAGCAGAGAGTTGTGTAAGAACACCCATGTACATATATTTGGATTAATAGAAAGAGGTTGATTCAAATTCATGGGTTTGTGTTTGTTCTCTGTGTATTGATGTTGAATGATATGCTCATGAATGTTTGCTTCTTGTTATACATTTTCTTTATATGCTGTGTATATGATTTCATGGTTAAGTTTGAATTCTGAAAGGAAGATGGAATGAGTTTAAATTGTTTCTCTATCTGAACAAGGATTCCTGCAAGGAGTGCAGTCGAATTGTCCACAAGGAATGCGTTGACAGAAGGTTCAGATAGGGTAGATTTTGTTCTCATTCGTTTAGAGTGTAGTTGGGAACAGGAGCCGTGCAAGGAGTGCGTAGGCCAAGGAGAGTCCTAGGGTTGCGAACCTGAGCAAAATATCGTAGGATTGTTGCTGCAAGCATGCGCAGAAGTTGAAGTATTCAACATTTGAAAGTATCCGAAGGTTGCCACAAGGAGTGCGCACAAGAATCTTCTTTAAACCTCAGAGTTGTGATAAAGCTCGGGAGGGATAAGGCCTTCTAATCCATTTAAGGATAGTGCAGAGAAGTTGCGACTGGAACTATTAAGAAATGCATAGTAAGTTTGCGTGTGGCGGAGAAGTTGGGGAGGAATACTCAGATCATTCGGAGAAATTATCAAAGGGAAGAGATCAACGGTCAAGAATCTATGGGAAGGATTAGCGAAATCCTGCTAGCCATCAGATCTGCCAGAGAAGCGAGGAGGTTACGGTTGCGTCCAGAGTTCAAGCTCAGGGGGTTGTGGGCCATCGGATCTTCACATAGATATCCATCAGTCGTTGGATTGACCAGGAGTTTCACGAAGTTTAAGCTTCGTGAACGGGAGGAGGAAAGTTTCGACGAGAGGCGAGGCCATTGGAATTTCAGAATTCGTGAAATTGGGAGTCACGAGGACGAGTGATCGGGAATTTTCATAGTGAAAATCCTAGAATCAATCCGATCCATCCATCCTGCGGAGACAGGTGGCGATAATCAAGTGCCCGTCGTCATTTCGGCGACCGAGGCATTAAATTTTCAAATAAATTGTGTCATCGGGGCATCGAAAGTCTCGAAATCCCGAGGTTGAATCAGGGCTACCCATCTTGAGGGGATGCATGGAAAAGATCTAGGATCTCAGGAAAAGTCCCGAAAGGAACACTCCATTGAAGTTTTGGGACTCAGCAAATCAGAAGTTCTGTGAGCAAGAGATCGGGAAAATCCATGTTGGAAACCCCGTAACGATATGAGTCGTCCATCAGTTGGGACACGTCTTGGAAATTCCAAGAAAGTCGGAGATTGACATTTCATGAATCCTGGAGACAAGGGGGACTTTCAATTCGGAATCGCAAAGTCCAATTTTCCGAAAAAAAAGAGAGCTTCGTGTGGGACCTAGCTGACGTCATCTCGTCATAACGAGGCATCAGGAATTTCCATGGTGAAAACCCGAAGCGGTGAGGACCGTCCATCCTTGAGGATGCGTGGCCAAGATCGAAGCTTTCGGGAAATTTCCTGAAAGGAAGAGTCATTAATCGGAAAACTGAGAATCGGGAAATCGGGGATTTCGTGGACAAAGGGTTCAATACATTTCGACATTCGAAACCCCAAAACCCGATTGTTACTTTATGTTGTAAACGGAGAAGGAGTCAGACCTAAAGGCTGTAAGGTGTTGAAAAAGACCTGTGGGCGAAATTTAAATAAAGATTCTGGGGGAGAATCGAAGGAGCCACTCTGGATCAAGGGTGAACTTTGAACGATCCTTAAAAACCGGGAGGTCAGCGCAGAGACCTTTTGCCGAGGCAAGGGGTGGGGCTACGTCAACAAGGATGAAGACATATATACAGGCACAGGGATTTCAAGTTTGGCAATAAATTGTAGATGGATAGATAGCACCAGCAGTTCCACCAACAAATGACAAAGCAGTGAAACTTGGTGAGAATAATTCCAAAGACATAAATGCACTTTTGAATGGTCTTAGTGATACGGTATTCACCAAAGTTGCACATTGTAAATCTACTAAAGAGATTTGGGACAAGCTTTGAAATATTTATGAAGGAGATTCAAAAGTAAAAGCAGCAAAGCTTCAAACTTATAGAGGTCAGTTCAAACAACTAAAAATGAAGGAAGATGAAGATATCATAGCTTACTTCTTATGAGTCAATGAAATAGTGAATGCAATCATAGGATTCAGAGAAGAAATCGAAGAATCTGTAATTGTTCAAAAGGTACTAAGATCTCTTCCTATGAGATTCAACCCTAAGATATCAACACTAGAAGAAATATCGGATCTAAACTCAATAAGCATGGATGAACTGCATGGAATCTTCAC
>SNQJ01S0071070.1:0-11642 GCA_010110895.2 Picea sitchensis
GAAACATCGTGAAGTTGTAGAACAAGAGCAGTTTGATCTGGACAGAACTTGATTTAAGCTTGTGTCAGGGTAAGGAATTGTGAGAGGCTGCAAGGCAGAGTTCAAAGAGAATGAGAGGGATCTATAGAGAGTTTTGGACTGATAACATTGCAAAACTTCTCTTAAACACTTGGTACCAGCACTCCAACACTGCATGACAAGATTTGCACGAGACAATTAAACAAATTCGAGTGTTAAGTGAGTCATTTAGGCAGGCTATTATTTCAAGTCGTGGATGCACACATATAAGCACACCAAGTTTTACAATTATGGCACATACATGGGTATGGTAGGGAGATTTTTCTCCTAAGATGATACAAATGTCTACTCTCGACCAAGTCAATTTGAGCTACAAGATGGTTGCTGTATATAGCTTAAATGAGTTATGCAAGCACTAGTCCAGGAGACTAGGTTCTGTTTACTTAAATGAGTACATCCTCTAATGGAGATGGGTGTTCTGTCAACTGCGAGTATAATAGTCACTGATCTTTTCCTTAAATAAATGAAGCATGGGTGAGAAAAACTAACCTGAAGTATAGGACAAAAGAAGTGATTTGGAGGCGTAACATCAATTTCCTCTCTGATATATCTGGTTTGACCAACAACAAGGGATTTGAATCTCTCAAGTTCTGGCAAAATATCCTTTTCCAAGTCTGGCCTGTCCCTGCGCCGAAACTCTGCACATTTCAATCCTAATATTGCCAATTCCAGGGCCTCATGAAGAGGCCAATCTCCAGCATTTTCGTCCAGGATCTGCTGAAATAAGCCATTTTCAATGGCTGCTTCAACAACATCTGTTACAGCCATGGGTGGTTTTCCTGTCAGAATTTGCAGAATCATTATTCCCAGAGCATACACGTCAGACTTGGGGCCAAGGGTACCAGTCCTTTGGTACTCTGGATCAATATAACAAAATGTGCCTGCAGGGATAGTGTCATTGTACGGGGTTGCTATGGTTGTGGTCTTTGCAGGAACAAGCCTGGCAAGACCCACATCGCCAATTTTGCTAACGAATTTGTGGTCAAGTAATATATTCGCAGGCTTCAAGTCACGATGAACAATCGATTCTGGCTTTGCACTATGAGGAAAAAATAATGCAGATGCCACTTCCCGAATTATTCTGAAGCGTGTAAACCATGGAAGAGGAGCACTATTGCCTTTGCAGAGCAGACGGTCTTCTAGGCTACCATTTTCCATATATTCATATACCAAACACCCATGCTAAGGGCACGGTCTCATGGATTGAATTCCATGAGACTGGTCTTGCTCTCTCCACTGTCGATTCAGAAAGTATCAGGCGTTCTGAAAACCGGCGGCCTCTGTCCAGGAAACATGACGGTATACCAAACACCGATATCAGTCATTTTGGAGCTCGAGCCCATAATTCAGATTTGTATTAGTGATTTTGGAGTACAGGAGTTAAGGGTGGTAGATTCGTATCAGTGATTTTGGAGTACATGAGTTAAGGGTGGTAAATAAATTAATGTTTAAACTTGAAATCCCATGTGTTGTTCCACGGGTGTTTAGAAGATTTTTCATGACTGTATATGTTGCCTTAGTTAACTGATAGCTATAATTTTCAAAATTTGCAATGAATGCACATGGAAGCATAGATAAATATAAAATAAAAGGAATCGGGCTGTCAAATTCCAAATGCTCCGGTGTCAATTCGATATTTCCAAGCTCTTTAGTGGCCGCACCCTTGGGACATGACGAGGATTCCAATTCGATATTTCGCAGTCAAAGCATTTATATATAAATGGCATTTATGGCATTTATGAAACTATAGTGAAAGCATTTATGAAAGCAGTAAGAATTGGCCTGGGAGGAAGTGAAGTCAGCAATAAGACTTCAAACTTCCCAGCCAATCAAATTGTAACAAAATCATAAATTTTTTATTAAAAAAATTATGTATATAAAGTCCCTAAGTTAAACATTAGAATTTTTTCAAAAATTTGAAAGTCAACCTTCAACTAATGCAAAGTCAGCGATGAACTCATCGCTATAGTCCCTTCCCTTGGCCTTCCGATAGGGACTAATAAGGCTACATAGGTTACATATACTTTATGTCTCTCACCTATTATGTAGTTTTATTTTCTTGATTAATAAAATTGTGTATGAGGACACTTTGTGAATGTTAACAGTGAACCACTAATCCTTATGTGTAGGAAGACTGGGAAATGATAAAAGGCTTGGAAAATGCATATTATAGTTAACTTGGGTAAAAATCCTCCTTATCCTTATCTTAAAAAAATTTATTTTGTTAAGATAACACCCAGACAGGTTGTTAAAATTAAAGATTTCAGATATTAACATTGCACGGTTCAGTGAAAAAGATGCTATGAGGTAATTTCTTGACCTCTTTGAGCTCTAGAGAAACTGCAAGCTAGGGTTTGACAGTCGCGGTCTCAGCAACGGACATACTGGTTACCAAAGGGGGCGGGAGTGGAACCCCCTCATACAAGCAGGTAGTGGTGGACAGGGGGAAAGGCCCACGGGGTGTAGGTTTCAAATAACTGCTGACAAGCACCTCGAGATCAGGATTGGGAAAGAATCATGAGAGAAACTAGGAAAAGAGGGACCGCGTGGGGGAAGAAGCCAGAGAAACCTAGAAGGATGTGCAGGAACCAACGAACCCCAGTGGGGTAGATGGGCACAACCTGTGTAAACCTAAAACAACACTGATACCTAAGGTTATACTGGAAGATCCACAAACAAAACTCTATCAGGACCATATGAAGACGCATTCACTAATCTGCAAGTTCATGGGTTTGTGGCCCACAGAAAGAACGTTTCGCAACTGGATAAAATACCAATGGAAGCCAAGCAGAGAAGTGGAAATCCACCTGGGCTTGAAAGGATTTTTCACAATAGTCTTGATGAACCTGGAAGACAAGGATAAAGTCTTTGAGGGGGGGGCATACTTCCATGCCTCAACAGGGCTTTACATGCGACTGTGGAAGGAAAATTTCTCCCCAGAGAAAGAAACCTTTAAAAATGTCCCAGTCTGGCTGAGACTCTACTCCTTACCACTAGACTACTGGTTGTTGTCCACCTTCGAAGTAATATGGAACAAGCTTGGGAAATATGTTAAGACATCGAAAGCAACCCTAAAAGGAAGATATACCTCCTATGCAAGGATCTACATAGAAATGGATGTTTCGGGAGCGCTCCCAGAAGCCATAAGCCTAGAATTTAGAGATGAGGAATGGATACAAAGAATTGACTACGAGGAGATCCCGTTTAGATGCAGAAGATGCCATGAACATAGAAACCTGTTCAAAGAATGCCCTCTCAATAAAAAACAAGAAACAAAAAACACCAAAATAAAGCAGGATGAGGACGGGTTTGTAAAGTCGAATCATAAAAACAGAGCAAACAAAAAACAAAGAAAAGACCCAACAGGAAGAAATCAAGAAGACAGGACTAGAATAGAAGGGCGGGACAGGGCAAACCAAGGGGAAGAAGGAGGAAAGGAAATGACAAAATTCAGAGAAGCTAGTGACCAAGAAACTCATGAGAACTCAGATATTCCAAGCAATATGAGAGAACAAGGAGGTAGCACATGTCCTATAGAAGGAGGAAATGAAGATGCCAACACCCCAATGCAGGAGGCAGATGGAGACTTAGAGATGACACCAAGTGAGGTAGGTACGGAAGATCCTGATCTTAGAGACATTGTGGAAAGGGAAGGAATAGATCTCCCTAACATTTTGGAGCAATGGAAAAGGCATGGAGTAGAAAATGTGCCAGCGGAACAACTAGATCGCATTCAATACCTTTTTCTTCTAAGGGAAGAAGAAAAATCCATAGGGACCAAACACATGCATGGTGAGATAGGACACCTAGGAATCAAAGCAGGCAAGGGACAACCACAACATTCACCCAAGCAGACAAGGCGTAAAAAAGGCAGGAAGTCAAACAACGTAGCCCTACAAGAACTAGGAGCCTTGCTGATAAATTCATGTAAGATAAAAAATCTCTTTCCNCGCATGTTTAAATGAAGATTATAACATGGAATATAATAGGCCTAAACAACCCACAAAAGCAAAAAATTCTTAAAAATAGACTGAGGAAGGAACAACCTGACCTCTGTTTCATCCAAGAGACAAAATGCACGGTAAACAGAATGGAAACAATCAGTAAAAAACAATGGAGTAAGTACAAGATGCTGGTTGTAGAAGGCCAACAGATGGCAGGCGATATTCTCACCTTGTGTAACCCACAATCGTTGAACCTACTAGCAGTCAAAGCCATGAGACACACAATTTCAGTTAACATGCAAATTATAGGTAACACGGAGGTGATTCTATGCACTAATGTGTATGGTCCCTAGATGTTGGAGGAAAAAAGGAGAATTCTCCTAGACCTAGAAAATCCAAAGGCCAGAACTAGAAACCTCCAATGGATCCTGGTAGGGGATTTCAACATCATGACTACACTTGCGAAGAAAAAAGGGGCCACCAGGAGATTGGATCGATATGTGGAGGAATTTTCAGCTTTCATTGACATAGTGGAGATGGTGGACATCAGGACCAACAATGTCTAGTTTACCTGGAATAACAAATGACTAAAACACCACCAAGTAGCCACAAGGCTAGACAGATTCTTGGTGTCAGAATCCATCATTCTGCAGGGACTAGCTTTGGACTGCAACATCCTTCCATGGGTGGGTTTAGACCATTGGCCAGTTCAATTGGAAGCAAACTTTCAAACCACTTTGAAGAACAAACCATTTAGATTTGAGAAATTCTGGATCGAACATCCCACCTTCAAGGAGAACATCAACCAATGGTGGGGGGAGGAACATCCGGAACAAGGGACAAGGATGTTCAAACTATACAAGAAACTCAAGTACATCAAACATAAACTCAAGGAATGGAACAAGAAAATCTTTGGAAACATAACCCAAGAAAAAAAAAGTATCGAGGACAGAATGACACAACTCCAAGAAATTTTCATCGATGAGGGATACAAAGAGGATTGGAAAAGAGAAGAGATCCAAATGACCCAAGAATGGGAAGAAAGATTCCAACAAGAAGAAATTCTATGGTGCCAAAAGTCCAGAATCAGGTGGCTAAAGGAAGGAGAACGAAACACCAAGTTTTTTCATAGACCAACCATTGCAAGAAGAACCCACAACAAAATCTTAAAAATTAAGGATCAGGATGAGATCGAAAGAGAGTCCCACAAGGATATTGAAAAAACACTGGTCAATCACTTCTAGGGGATAGCCCAGGAACCCAACCAGGACAGAACCGAGGCCATACAAGGATACTTTGACACATCCCCAAGTTGGTTACCGAGGAAAAAAATATCAATCTAAGCAAACCCATTGTAAAGGAGTAAATTGACCAAGTAGTTCAGGAGATGCCCAATGGGAAGGCCCCAGGTCCAGATGGCTTCATAGTTGAATTATTTAAAGCATGTTGGGAAGTGGTTAAACATGACATTTATGGGGTGGTGGAAGACTCCAGACGCTCGGCCTCCATCTTGAAAGCTTTAAATGCCACAATGATCACCCTAATCCCAAAATAAAATGAAGCAAGGACCCCAGACCGATACAGGCCTGTAGTGTTATGTAATGTAGTTTACAATATAATCTCCAAAGTCATAGCCAATAGACTGAAACCTCCTACCCACTTTGATTTCACAGGAACAAGCGGGTTTCGTAGAGGGAAGAAAAATCCTGAACAACATCATCCATGCCCATGAGCTTATACACACGCTAAGAAGCCAAAGGAGAGGGGGGATGATAATCCAACTTGACCTAGCAAAGGCTTACGAAAAAATTAGCTAGCACTATATGGCCAAGATGTTGGAAGCCTTTGGTTTCGAACAACATTGGATCAACTGGATCGTCAATCTAGTCTCAATGAAAAGCTACTCGCTTCTAATCAATGGAGCCCCAATAAAACCTTTTTGGCCTTCGAGAGGCGTTAGACAAGGAGACCTGCTATCCCCCTTCCTCTTCATTCTAACGATGGAAGGGCTAAGAAGCAGAAGTATAAAAAGCGCAATTGTAGCAGGGGAAATAAAAGGCATCAAACCTTTCGAAAACTGTCCAACCTCCACACACCAACAGTTCTTTGATGATACCCTACTCCATGGCACACCCACGGTCAAGGAAGCAAAGGCCTACAAAACAATCTTAGAAGACTTTCGGGAAGCCTCAGGGGTAGAGATCAACCACTCCAAATCCATGGTTTATTTCTTCAACAATAATCTTGCAATTCAAAGGAGGCCGACATTTTGTGTTTTGAACGCAAAATGCTCCCAACGAAATACTTGGGAATCCCCCTGATGGACAGAGCATGAAAAATGGCAACGTGGGAAGGAGTGATCAACAAACTGCAAGAAAGGGTAAAAAATTGGACCTACAAAGCTCTCAACTTGGCTGGGAGGATTATCCTTACCAAAACGGTTCTACAAGCAATTCCGACGTATATGATGTCAGTGTTTCCCGCTCCCAAAGGAATACTACAAAATATTAAAGCCATCCAAAGAGATTTCCTTTGGTGAGGTGTTGAAAATAAAAATAAATGGGCCTTGGTGGCCTAGGAGAAGGTTTGTAGACCAAAAAGAAAAGGAGGCATGGGGTTACAAGACCCACAGGTAACCAACGAAGCCTACGGGGCAAAGCTTTGGTGGAGATGGGTCAAAGACAAATGGGTACTATGGGAAAACCTTTGGAAGGCCAAGTATGCCCAGAACATCAACGACCATGATCAAATTCGATTCATGGACACAAGGGAGGGATCATCCATCTAGAATCTTGCCTAGAGCAATAAGAACTGGATCCATAAACACAGTTTTTGGGAAGTCAAAAATGGTAAAACAACAAGATTTTGGGAGGATGCATGGCAACAGGAACCCAGATTGGAAAATCCAGACAGGGAGGAGCTCCAACAGGAAATGACATTGCAAGGTAAAACAAAAATCTATCACTACTGGAAGCGAATAAATGGTAGCGACAGATGGAGGATATGGGACAAACTCAATCCTCAAAATAGAGATTGGACCGCAACAAAAACGAAAGAGGTGGAGGAGGAATTGGGGAAAAGGAAAATTGCAGTCCCAGAGGAAGAGGACCAATTAAGGTGGGGCAGGAAAAATGGTGTGGAATTCAAATTAAAAGAGGCACGATATTACATCGCGGACCAAGACAAAGAAGAACCAGCGCAACAATGGGGAAAGATTTGGTGCAACCCCCAATGGCCAAAAATCAAAATGTTTGAATGGCTAGTTCTTCACAACCGAATTCTAACCTGGGAAAACCTCAGGAAAAGGGGTTTTATAGGCCCATCTCTATGCCACCTCTATCAAACAAAGGAGGAAACAACCAATCACCTCCTCGACGAATGCAATTACATAGCATAGATATGGGATTGGGCGACATGCATCTATCGCTAGTCCAATAGGATCAGAGGTAACATCAACACAACCATAAACAATTGGAATGAGATATACAATGGAAATGAAATGGTGAACCTCTGTTGGAATCTAACGCTGGGGATGATCATCTAGGCAATATGGAAAGAAAGGAACTAACACATCTTCAGGAATGAAAGCCTACTGGAAGGAAAGCTCAAGGATACAATAATCTCACAAATACAAGAAACGTTGTGGAGCCGCAACTTCAAGAAGGAGAAAAGACAACTCACTGACCAAGACTCCTGCATCCTGGAGTTCTTCCACCTAAAAAACGGGCGCAACAATGCAGCGAAAGGAAGGGAACCATAACTCCAAATAGGTGACCGCAACTAGACCCCCCCTCTGGCAAGGTTCCTCAAACTGAATTTTGATGGAGCGACAAAAGGAAACCCAAGAGTGGTAGGGATAGGAGGGGTGATCAGAGACAGTGGTGGTACCATCATTCGACTGTGTGCTGGGAGTATGGGAAATTCAACCAACAATGCAACAAAATTTGGAGCCCTGGATCTTGGCATTGAAATCCTAAATTGCGAAAGGATGACAAACACTATCGTGGAAGGTGACTCCACCCTGGTTATCAACACGACAAAAAGAATCCAAAATGGTACCAGAGTGGGAAAGGTTAAGATACATTGGCGCTTGGCCCACTCCCTTCATAAAATCTAGGAGCATCTGAAAACTCTGAATACAGTGGAGTTGCACTGGGTGTACATGTTAGTGAATGGCCTAGCGGATAGGCTCTCCAATGAGAGGGTTGGAAAGGAAGGTATGGAACTAGACACTACCTGGACTAGCATCCCATATGGACAACTCAGAACAAACTGCATCCAACTAGTGATAAAATACTGTGAAGGAAGCTTAAGCGAGGAAGGTCACATCAAGGAGGGTAGTGCAAGGCCTTTCTGCAGGCATGCAGGACCCAAGAAGGAAATGATTGCCTCTCACTTGGATACCAATTACCATGTAGGATCAACATATGCAGCAGACAGGAGTACGGAGGCAAGGCCCTCTAGACAGTAAGAGTAGCGGGGAAAGCACGTGGGAAAGTGCAGACGACAAACCACATGCAATGAATGACGCAAGGCATGAGGGCGTGACATGGCCCAAAAATGATCCACCATGCCAAAGTACAGGTACGAAAAAAATTACAATCGGATCTCAAGAGAGCAGGGGCAAAGACATGTACATGGATAAAGGTTGAGTCATCATGATCATACAAGCCGCACCAGGGAAAAAGGACGAAAGAGCTCACCACTACATGCAAACCATGATTAGAAGGACAAGATCGCAGCGGGGGAAGCTCAATAAGAGGAGATATAGTAGGAAGATACGTAAACATAAGAAGTGCAACAACAGGGACTATCACAGATACAAGGGCAGGGAAAGGAAGAATCCCTGTGAAGTTAGGTACAGGCGGAGTTTACCACAAAGGAGCAGCGACAGTTCAAGCAAGATGGCGTGAAAGAAGAAAACGAACAGGAAGAGGAACCCCTATGGAAAGGAAGTTCCGAACAGTCCACGAAGGATGTATAGAATGGAACAGGCAAAAAAATATATGGAAGGCAACTTCTAAACTCTAGTTGCGCCGAAAGGAAAAGAGACCATTACACTGTGGGAAAAGGAATTAAAAGAAAAACGTAAAGGCAAAGCGTGGGATGCATTGACATAGGAAGCATACTGGGTAACAAATCTGGGGGCCAGGCAGCCCAGGGAAACCCTCTACCATAAAATGGTGGAGATGGCTTGGCTAACTAAGATGATGATCGACAAAGTGAGTTCGGAAATGGAAGACACTAGACAGGAAGGTCACAAGGAAAACAAGAAAATGTTGGATGAAATCCTGAGTCGCCTGAGTAGTTTGGAAACTATCACCAAACTATTAGTTGAGATCGAGAAGGACCAGAAATTCTAGATGGAGCGGTTGGATGCTCAGTTCCACCTCTATTTGCGCTATGTCCACCACATGGACATCATGTCGGCCGATGGACGCGAGGCATCAACCCACATTCATAATACTTTCACGATCTCCCAGAAGGATAATAACAAGAGCCAGGCGGATGGTGGAAAGAAACACATCATCGTCCTGGACTAGTGAATGGTTAGTCTAATGGTAGTAATGCCAGGGTTAGTTAGGATAGTTCAGATCTACTACCCACTTGGGTTTAGCGTTTTGCTTCAGCTTTTTCTTTATGACCATGTTGCTTATCTTTCATCAAACTGGATATGGTAGGACTGACATGGTTTCCCCTAGTGGCAGACTAGTCCCACCCCTCGTAAATATCAACACTCGCAACTCAGGCACCCATGGTCTGGTTTCCTTCTAGGCAGACCAGGCTGTCCCCCTTTTTTGTATCATAATTTTCTACAGTAATACAACTTCTTACACTCACTCACAAAAAAAAAAACATTGCACGATTTAGTTGAAATAGTGGTATTCAAGTGTTGAATCCATTTTTTCATTAAAAATAATGATTTCATCAATCCAAAATTGCAAATTTGACAAAAATTGTTTGGCCAGATTCTAGTGACAACAAACAAAAAAAGGTCGAAAATGTAAAATTCTTAACTTCCCTCTTTTAATTTTTGTTTTCTTATCTTATTAATTATTAAATATGTTTTATATTATTTAAATGCTATATTGTGTTTTTATCTTTTATTTATCAATATTTAATTAAAAAATCGATAGATTTATATATATTGAGAATAAAACTCTACATCACATAGTCTCCATCACTAAAAAAAATAATAATAATACTTGTGAAAACATTAACAAAACCATATTTATGTGTTATTATCCCTTTTATTATACCTGCCGATAAGCTGGTATATAGCGATGAGTTCGCCCTTGACTATATATTAATCTATTCATTTGACCAAAAATTTGTATACTTTTCTAATATCATACTTTAGCAATGATTTTTTTTTATTTATTTCAATTATTTAAAATCCTTTTTGGCAAGATCTCATTAGCTATTGAAACGAATGTCTTATTGTCGAGCTGACGGCGGGGCCCTGACATGTCACTGCAGTCGATGCATTGTATATTAGAGCCCTTGTCAGTATCCTCCTCATGTCGTTTGGCAGTCGACGACTGTCACTATAACCCTTGTCAGTAATAAATTTACAGGTAACCTTCCTACAAAAAATCGACAATAAATTTACGGGCAACCTTCCTACAAAAATCGACGAACTGCACAACCTCTGCCAGATAATCGCCAGCAGTAATTTACTCTCTGGTGCTTTGCCTCTGAGCTTGGGGAAGCTACAACAGCTTAGAAAGATGGACCTTAGCAATAACCAACTAAGTGGAGAGCTTCTTGCTAAAATTAGCTCTTGCAAGTAGCTTGGGGAGATCGATCTTTCAAAAAAACAAATATCCAGTTCTATACTTGCGAATCTCGACACTTTGTTAGTGCTTAATTATTTGAACCTTTTGGACAATTTTCTCACCGCGTCGATTCCTTTTGAGCTCAGAAATCTGAAGCTGAATACATTCAATGTCTCGAAAAACCATTTGTCCGGTACAATTCCTATTGCTTTTGAGAATCTGGTCTATGAAAAGAGTTTTTTGGGAAATCCTGAGTTATGTAGCCGGGAGGCCTTTAACGGCATGAAGTCATGTTCTGAAGAACGCAATGAAAGAGCTAAGCGTAGGACTTGGTGGTGGATGCTTCGTTGCTTGTTTGTGTTGTCTCTAATTATTTTTGTCCTTGGACTCGTGTGGTTTTACAAAAGGTACCGAAGCTTTGCAAATGCAGAGAGGAAAAAGTCTATAGACAAACCTTCTTGGATGCTGACTTCGTTTCACAGTTTGGGCTTCAGTGAATACGAGGTTTTGGATTGCTTGGATGAAGATAACGTGATTGGAAGCGACGGAGCCGGTAATGTTTACAAGGCTACGTTGAGCAATGGTGAATTAGTAGCCATTTAGAGGCTTTGGAGTAGTGCTAAAAACGATGCTTCCAATGACAATGGTTTCAAAGCAGAGGTGGACACATTGGGGAAGATCAGGCATAAGAACATCATAAAGCTATGGTGTTGTTGTAGTAACTGTTATCACCCCATAAATTATGGGAATCAACTTATGACTTGGATATTATTGATATTATCTGTATCTAGTGTTCTTATTGGAAATTCATTTTTCATTTTTGCAAAAAGAAAAGAAAAGA
>SNQJ01S0071070.1:14165-38436 GCA_010110895.2 Picea sitchensis
GAAACAACAATTGCGGATTAAAGGGCAGATAGGCTCTTTCATTTGCAATAGTAGAGGCGCAGGTGATGAAGCAGACAAACTGTTGAGGGAAATGAAATTTCTGACAAGTTTCACCTGGCATTATGATCCCTGTGGGATCATTTATGAGATCAGAGTCAAGAATAAGAATGCCCCATATGCGCATGAGCCCAGGCCGGAAATCGAGAGATTTGCTAATCAAACAGAATGGGAGCTTGATACGTTGGTGGACGTGGAACCAACTTTCGGAATGGAAAGGCAGGTACCCTCAACAAGTGCACCACCCACTGCCACACCTCAGAATCCCAAGGAAAAGAGGCCCCGGCAAGAATCATCTTCCCCGGTAGCAGAGGTGTCATCGGAGGAATTTAAAATGCACGCCAAAAAGCCAAGGATAGTTCCAACTACAGGCACGACAGTGGAGCATGAGATCATGACCACCACAGTGACCACCACCGGGGCTAAGCAACTCAGTTTTCCTTTCGGCTCCAGTCATCTTAAAGAAGTGGCAAAAGCATTAAAATCCTCAGATTCTTCCTTGGATACTCCGCCAAGCAAGACTGGGCCCAAGTTGGGCATTTTTGAAAAATATGACATGATCAAAAAGAAGAACCAGATGCTCACCAGCAGCACTTATGCACAGTTCCAGAAGCAGTCATCCATGGCCCAGCATAGACTTCTTTTAGCATTTGATACAGAGAAGGGTAGGATGCATATGGCATTCCTCCAAGCATAAGTGCCTGATCCAAAGGTGATATCTGAATACAAGAGCGCTACGTTTGAGTTTCTGGCAAAAGATGTGCATCCGGCAGATCAGATGGATCTGCATAAGCAAACTGGGGAGATGATTTCCGACACTTTAGCCCGCATTTCAACTTCTGCATCAAAGTTTCAGGTAGCATTGAGCAATGCCCAGACCCAACTGAAGCTGGAAAAAATGTCTTCCTTCGCGAAAGACAACAGGATAAAGACTCTGGAGGAGCTGGTCCTCAAGATCGGTTATGACCCGACGAACGTCAAGGCTGCCGAAGAAATGATTAAAAAGAAAAATGTTGACATCGCCTCACTAAGAAAGCAGCTAAAGTTCCCTCCAACAGAGGATCCACAGACAAAAGAAATAGCTGAAAAGGAAAGTGAAAAATATGAGATGCTGAAATTACTCCTGGAGCAGAATGCGCAGTTAAAGGAGATGGAGGCAGAGATGGAGAGACTGCTCAAGGAGAAAGAGCAGACAAAGCCAATGGAAGGCATTCCATTGAGTGCTATCCCAATTGCAACACCAACGGTGACAGTCGTTCCATCTGCGACTGCAGTACCCCTACCAGAAGGAGCTACAGACCTGGCCAAGTCTATGGAGAGAATGAACCTGCAAGAGTCAGAAATCAGTAGGCTTAAGAAAGAGGTGGAGAATCTCCAAGAGCTAAAGGCTTCTTTCCAAACAAGTCTGTCTAGAGAAAAATAGGTGAATGAGCAGATCAGGAAGGAGTTGCAGCAGCTCCAGAAACAGACAGTGGCAGGAAAGACCTTGGCTGAGGTTAAAGAACTTGTGTGGACGGATATTTCTAAATCCATTAATGAAATCTGGCCCATGGTTCAAATCATGTTTGAACAGAATGAGTTGCTCGAGAGGAGAAAACAGGCTGTGGAGAAAATCAGAACTGAACTGGGAGACATGCCAGCCCAAGCGAATGAAATCATAAGGTTCATGAATTCTAAGACCCGGGAGGAACTCGAAGAATTGAAAATCGAAGACAGGATCGAGACCATATTGGAGGTGAAAAGAGTTCTAACCAAAAGAAGTCTCATGATGCAGCTTGAAGAGAAGATCCAAGTCATGGACCAAGGAGTGCAGAGGTTTTTCAGTAAAATAGATGCTCTGCAAAGAAAGGGCCTGCCTGGTATGAAGGTCATTAATGACAAGCTAATGAACCTCACTGATTATAAGAAAAAATTGACTGAAGTGTCCAGGGATAGTTCTAAGTTTGCAAGTATACAAGCAAGCATCACAGGAAGAGCATTCATGGATGCCTTGCAGTTGGATATTAGTATCCAGCATGAAATTAAGCACATCTTCGTCATCAAGCCCACATTTGCCAAGTACACAGACATGGACGAAGTGTACCGGAGGTTGCTTAAAGTCACAGTGCCAGGTCACATCAGATGGGAAGAACTGTGCGATCTACTAGACTAAGTAGATGAGCGGTTGCGTCCAGTCAGCTGTCCTGTTAGCAGAGGTTGCGGAGGCACCTCGCCAACGACCTACCCCTGAAATTCAGTATACGGTTGTAATGAGTCATCAAAGCAGTTTTGATTAGTTAAGGTAGTTAGTCTAAAAATAGTATGAGCACGTCCTGATCAGTTATGACAGGAGCGTATGTATTTTGTTTTATAAATACTTCATTTTTCGATGTATTGAGGGTTGTTGATTTGCACACCATATTGCCGTCAAGTTGTATCATTTTTGAAGAGACTCACCATTAATAAAGAAGAGGCATTTTACAGGATTCTTGCGTATGTTCACTGGTGATGTGATTCTCTGAGTTAATGTTTTCTTTCTCCGTATTTCATTTTGTTGTCTGAATCTAATCTTTATGAATAGCGTTATGTTGCAAGATTTATCTCTGATACCCTGTTTTCGATTCTAGAGATTTAAATGTTTATCTTCTAAATATCTTCAATTAAGAGATTCTTAAGTGCTTGTTAGTTGAAGTTATTTTCCTCATATGTTCTTCCATTCATCATTTAAAATACGAAAAGATCCAGTGAATGTATTACCTCGCCTTGTGAAAAACTTCTTTGGCGTTTCTGGTTATTTCTCAGAATTGATTAAACACTGACCCCATAGCCCAATGGATGTGTAATTTGTCTCAACCAACTTTAAAAACCCTTTACAACAAACCAACGATTCCTTTAACTAGCCTAATATCTGAAAACAAAACAAAGCTAAATCATATAGAGAGATCCCTCTCTGAAGCTGGAAGGGCTAGATCCCAGCTTCAAAAGCGATTGGTTAAGGTTACCTTGGTAAATTTCTTGTTTTTCAACCTCTTGGAAATTTACCGAGTGATAATAGTAACAACAACTCCAATCTATTGATCTATGAGTACATGCCTAATGGAAGCCTGGGGGATCTGCTTCATGGGCCTAAGTTTAGTGTTCTTGACTGGCCCATAAGATACAAGATTTCCCTTGAAGCAGCTTAGGGCTTGGCATATCTTCATCATGATTGTAAACCACCCATTGTTCACAAAGATGTGAAATCCAACAATGTTTTTCTAGATGATGATTATGGGGCTTATGTTGCAGATTTTGGCATTGCGAAGATTATGCAAACTGGTGGCAACATGACTGATTCTATGACTACAATTGTCGGTTCTTATGGCTACATAGCTCCAGGTTTGTACTGTTGATTGTAAAAGAATTCTATATGGTGCTTGAATTCCCCTCTAATCTGTTTGTACTGTTGATTGTAAAAGAATTTTATATGGTGCTTGAATTCCCCTCTAATCTTGACTTCATTTCATTCAAATGATCTTGTTCTTTGCTTTAATTTTGATCTTGAGCTGGTGAGACTCAAAGTTCAACACTACTTTGCTTTCTTAACAATTTCTCTCATAAGTTATGCCCGACTTGTCATGCAGATGCTTGGGTACTTTGTACACATGATTTTAATGTCGACCTCTGTGCATGAACTTAAGATATGATTGTTTTCACATTTTCTGGGATGATCTTGATGTGTATCCTTTTTAACCCTGCATTTGATGTTGTTTTCTAAAATCCAATTTCATTATGGCTTCACAAGGCTTGGTGTATGATTTAGATGCTTTACAATGTTGTCCACTCTACATCCCAAATAGGGGATCCATAATCAACGGTATGTACAGATCCATCTATCCATGTTAACCCTGGTTTTTCTATGGTGAGTTAAAAGGTACTAACTTCCTTAAATAGCGATCAACTAAATGTTTTTGTACGACTCCACTCCCTGGAATTCAGGATATTACTCTTTATTTTGGCTGCTTATTATTATGTGCGATGATTCCAACGATGTTGAACTAAGTGATTATGATATTGCTCTTTATTGGCCTTCTTGTTATTATTGTGTGCGATGAATCCAATAATGTTTAACTAAGTTATTAGCTATAAGAAAAGATTGTGATAAGCTAGTCACAATCACTTGGCCTACTTTCTTTATATAGGCACAACAATGCCATAAGCATCATTCGTGGCTAGATTTTTAAAAAAGGGAAAAGGAAAAAATCCGTCTTATTTCAGAATCACTTCATTTACGTGGTTGTGTAGGTAGATATATGTACTAAGCATCATTCTAGCACAAGAATAAAGAAAAAGATCTGAGCCTTATTGTCACAAAATTGTAAAATTGATTCCTCTTGATACCCAAAATCGAAGCTTGCCCCTGTAACTTTTTGGGCATCATTCTCCACGAGAGTACAATGGTTATAGGCGCATGTATCTACCCAGTCGTGGGCAATTGTGCTGTTGTGTTTTTAATAAATCTGCCCTCCGAGTAAATGAGTAGTGGTGGTCTGGCTAAGACTTAGAGTTTTCTCCCTGTCAAACATTATGAGGAAAACATTACGAGGAAAGTACAGATCTTCACCATCATCGTCATCTTAGTATTAATGAGATCCTCTCCTTTCCTCTAGCTATACTGATTTCAGGTAGAGGCATTAAATTTTGGTCTTCTATCACTGTTATATGTTTTGGTTTTTTTTATAGGGTGATATAAATATGTATGAAATCACAATTTTCTGTTGTTTAAATTGTATTTTTGAATAATTCATCTTGCTGAAAAACCTTAGAGCACTCAGATTATACATAATTAACCACTCAAATCTGTAGATCCAACAATTTCTAGCAAAATTTAAAACAATAAAATAGAAAAATATTAAACTTAGAACAACTAAACTACAACTTTAATTTTAAACCAAAACACTTAAATTTCCCTTATAATAAAGCTGGTCTTGGTGAAGAAAATATTAAAGAAATGTATTCTACATTTCTATAATATTTTTCCCACCCTCATGGCAATCAAGCTGATTTTGTTGGTCGCTGCTTTAGATTCTCATTACCAGTAGTCATAAATGGTGATTTGGTAGAAGTTCAATAAGAGCAGAATTGTAACAAGAAAATATTGTTTTCTAACATTACAGGATGTAAAAGTTAATTCTGATTCAAATTCTATAAATATCTTTGTCACATATCAACCTTTCACAAATCTATTTTAACTTCTCATGCACTTGGAAATTGACTTCCCTCACTAATGTCATTCATTTGACAACCTAAACCCCGACCATAACACTTTCATTTTTTTTATACCATATTGGCAAATAGTAAACATTAGCCATGCATATATATTGCACAACTTGATTTTTTTTTTTTCCTTTTTAATATTTTTTTTTCAATAATTTTTGTGACAAATCTTATCAAAATAATTAGAATTGCATATTTCTACAATTAAGATTATATATAACTAAAGAAAATTTTGAAATCATTATATTAAACCTATTATAGTCTAAACCCAAACCATAACACTCTAAAAATGTCAATGTGTAGACTCATTAATGCTTAGACTTTTTAGCTTTCTAAAAAGATAACTTTGGCTTTGGCTAATCTTTATTTAAAATGGGCTGATCATTATTCCAAAGCCTTTACCAAGGCTTTGGCTAATCTTTATTTAAAATGGTCTGATCTTTAATCCAAAGCATAAAAATAAAAATAAAATAAATTAATTATTGATATTTTGTATGGAGGTGTTTTCTAAGGACTTCTTCACTGAAGATTGTGAATTTGTGGTCCATGTATATAGATGCCAAAAGCCCAATGGATTAGATTGAGTGGCTGAGAGGTGGTTTATAAGCAAGAGGTCGTGGGTTCAATTCATCAGGCATATATATTGTAGAGATTGTTGGACCTCACTCGATGTCCACACTGGGTTAGGTTGCCAAAAATGCTTCTGATCGGTTTATCTTCTGTACCATCATCGAAATGAGGGGAAGTACCTAGAGGGTTTCTCAGGATGTGTATTCCATTGAATTGTAGTTGAGGCAAGGTATTTGTGGGAGGAGGGTTGACAATCTTGGCGATGGAGAAATTATGGACGAGAAGTGTTGGACCAATCTTGAATTCTGCCGGGAAAAGAATGCAAGTCGATTCACTTTCATAGTTCTGTAAATGTAATTCATCCTTAATTATAGAAAAAGAGGATTGAAAATCTTGGGGATGGAGAAATTATGGACGAGAAGTGCTGGACAATTCTTGAATTCTGCCGGGAAAAGAATGCAAGTCGATTCACTTTCATAGTTCTGTAAATATAATTCGTCCTTAATTATAGAAAAAGAGGATTGACAATCTTGGCAATGGAGAAATTATGGATGAGAAGTGCTGGACCAATCTTGAATTCTGCCGGGAAAAGAATGCAAGTCGATTCACTTTCATAGTTCTGTAAATATAATTCGTCCTTAATTATAGAAAAACTCATTATCAAATGCCTTCTGTGTTTGTGTAGTTGTGGTGTCCATTGGCAAAGACACTCTCAGAGAAAGCTGTATGGCACTCTCAAATGATAGGGACCTTAATCTGGTAGTAGTGAATCTTGCTTCAGTCATTGGTCCCCAACTCAAATCCTAGTTCACGTACCATTTTAAACCAATTGAAAGGTAAATTGATATCCTTAACTATAACATTGATCCCTATTAGGGTCAATTTTTTGGGGGTTGTATTACATATTAACGTTATAAAATGAATTTTGTTAATCACAGGATCCAAGGCACTACAATAGAATGGTATGTGTGCATATGTAGAAGTGGAAGAAGCGGCTCTTGCACATGTTGTTGCCTTTGAATGTGAAATGCAAGATAGAAGTCGATGGTCGGGGAAACCTTGTGAAGGTCCATGTGCGATGGTATTATCAGCCAAAGGAGTCTATAGGAGGCCGCTGCCAATTCCACGACACAAAGGAGCTCTTCCTTTCAGATCATTTCGACGAGCAGAGCGTCAATAGAATTGAGGGCAAAAGCAGTGTGCATACTTTCAAGAACTACACCAAACTGGAAAGCGTCGGCTTCGAAGACTATTTATGTTGCTTTGAATACAACGCCGCAACCGGAGGGTTCACTCTCGATAGGGTGGTAGTGTAAGTCAGCGAGATCTGATATGAAATTTTCTCTTTCTTTTTTGCCTCCCGGGGTTCTTTTTCTTTTTCGCCTCTAGGGGTTTCGATCTGCCGACCTCTGAGATGTGTCTTTAACGAAATGCCTTTGTCAAATGTCATACAACACTGATGTCTTAATGGTTCAATGTGAAGCATGTAGGGATTGGTAGGTTATGTATCTTCTTTGTTTTCTCATTCGATTTTCTGCCGAAATTTTACTCTCACGATAAACGGTTAGCTCACGATACAACTTCATGTTACTTTGCATGAGTTATCATGTCCAACATTGAACCTGGTTGAAAAGTGCGGCATTGCGGCCTCCATTAAAGAGTAATAGTTGTGCTAGCTAACATCAGTAATAATAACTTTAAAAGCATAACGAAAGCACTGGAATGTCTGGTTAATTCCGAGAACCCTCAGTTTAAAGAGGTTTCAAACTCAAGATCCTGTCTGAAAGTTAATAAGAAACAACGAGAAACATGCTAATCTCAAATAGTACAGTGAACTTACTTTTATCTCCATACCCAATAGCCCTTCTTTCCAATGCATTCTTTTACGCTAATCTGACATTGGCAAGTGGTTGATGTTTATTTACTACGTGGATACCCAAGTGGCTTATTTCATATATGAATTTCATCGTGGAACAAGCAAACCCATATTTTTTTACATTCTAGGTTTGTAACATGCATATTCTCCAGGTGTGTTCAACCTAGTAGTGCTTAATGGTATCACGAATATAAGCTAAACGGTCTTCAGAACTGGACGAGGTTCTATTTTTCCATTTTTCCACAAGAGCAAAAACAATTTCATTTTGTGTACATTGCTACAACTCCACATACAGTCATAAGGGTTTAAATTTCTACCAATTACATGGATATCTTGCTAACCCATATCCACAATCACCATATATTTCATATCTTCCTAACCCATATGCGCAATCACTGTATCTTTCATCGATACCACATTGAAGACCTTATTCAAAGGTGGCGCTGTTTTTTTTTTCTTTTGTTTCTATAGATACTTTTTATTTACCTATGAAAATGCGGTAGTTTTCATATATTAAAATACGACTCTCGCCACTCTATAAGTGAAATATATTAAAATATCCTTATAGATAATATTTTCATATCCACACTTATTCAATATTCAATACAAAATATCAAATAATCTACAAATTTCATATCTTTATTACAAATTCATTTAAATAACATTTTTATTTTATTTGTATGCATGTAATTGCACATAACATTAACAATATTCATGTAATCATACTTCGGTAGGTATTTGCTACCATGTAGCCTTGTTTATTTATATCTAATTGATGAATTCTTTGGTCCATTACAAATGAAATTATAAATGATTTATTCAATTTTCAAATGGAATCACAATCTCTTCGATTTTTACTATTTCGTTATAAAATCATTTGTTAGTAACAACAAACTATTTCCCTAATAGTTTATCCTTTACCAATTATAAATCAATTATAAAAAGAAAAAAAAAGAACATGGCAGCATCATTTCATGGCATAAACATCCATCAACATGGACAACTTCAATTATGATCACAAACTACTACAATACTGTCATTTTTTTACACTACAATAATATTGCTAAATAACATGGGTGATGTCCAAGAACTTAACTAAAAACACTTCATATACCAAAAAATAACCCAAATAATTCACAATGGTTTAGAAATTGAGGAAGTAAACAAAGTTACCAACTTAATAAGAATTGTGACCTCAAAATGAGAACTCTAGCCCTTAAAAGCCATATTTTTTCATAAAAAACATGAAAATCAATCCCCAAATAAAAAAGTGGTGCTACCGGTAGCACTATTTCTTGTAACCAGGTCAAAATTACAATTTGTTTTCCAGCATGGGCTTAAAGGATCAAATGGTTGCTCAAAAAAACTTTAAAATCAACCCCCAAATAAAAAAGTGGTGCTACCAGTACCACCATTTTTATGCCGAAGGCATCTTAGGGATAGGTTTTGTAGAAAACCTGTCAACTGGTTGACAGGTTTTCTAAAACCATATTTGTCCACCTATAAAACTAATTCCACACCAAAAAGCACACAAATCCATAATTACACAAATTCAAAATCCATCAAATCGAATGTACTTTTCTTAACATGTAAATAAATGAAATAAGACCGACCCAAAATGCATCGTCTTATATTTAGTTTTGCGGACCTTCAAAAGATTGCCATCTGAAAGAGCATGCCAACAAGGCATCAATGGTCTTCATGTTAAATGACAACATGCAAGAACACACGTACAAACAACTTGTAAAAGTCAAAGAGTATTGCTAAGCTATCATAGTATTATATGCACATTCTCTTTCAGTGTTTATGCCATGGAAGGCATTAAACTTGGTAAAATTTGATAGAATTTTTGTGTTTGATCTTAGCAAGCAGTTTGAATTTTCATTTTAATTTAAAACAAACAACTTTTAACATTTTTTTATTTTTAGATAGAATTGTTTACATTTTTTTGTAATATATATATATATATATATATATATATATATATATATATATATATATATATATATATATATATATATATATATATAATTAAATTTAAAATATATTTTTAAATAATCTCTATTTTAATAAAAGATATATATTTTCTTTGAAGTGATATATGACATCTCATTTATTGTACTTTCAAAAGGCTAGATCTTTGTCAAAATTGTTTTGTCATAATTCCAATTTCAATCAACTTTGTGATCTTTATTTTACTTTTGTTGAGTTTGGTCATTGAGGATTTCTTGGAATCATTATGGAGTTGTTTAAGGAAATATATTTGTATAAGTTTGCATTAAGAGACTTTGAAGAATAATTTTTTTTTAGGTATAGGACAAACTAGTGCTCTCTTGGTGGAGTTTCATAAGTGTCTTTTTACGAATTATATTTCATTGTTAATGAGACTACAATGAATTGGTGACCCCAACACCCATTTAATAACAATTATAAACAAAATTTAACATCATTATAATTTTTTTCATCACAATTGAAATGGCCAGGTCTTGGAAATTCTTGTTGAAAATATCTATCGACAAGGAATCAATCAGTTTCGTTTCCGCTATGAAGAAGTATAATTTCAGCGATGTAATGTTGTTGTTAGAAAAAATAAATGCACAAACCATCATCTTCTTGTCCACATATTCTATAAAGATCTTGCTAGGAGTCAAGATTACGAAGGTTGCATTCCAAAAACCTTGAAACATTTAATGGTAGTGTTGGTTCCCGGTTTTGACCATGTTCTTTGCCATACTACATACACCATTGACCTCCAATTATATGCGAGTACCCTTTTTTTTAACCTCCTTTGCTATAATCAACAGCCCTTTCCCACTCAAGGGGTCACCTAAGGTATCTTTGAAATTCAAGTTATTATTATGCATTTTAATACTTTAATGTGATAAATGAGCTAATATCACTAGGGTAGGTACCATTTCTATTCTTAGCCCTTGGGGTTCGGTACCAGGTACCAACTCATACTGTAGCGGTACCAGTGGAGCGGTTTGAAACCGATGCATCATGGCATGCGTTATGGTTGAAGGGGAGATGCTTGATCCGCGAGGCGGCTGGAGCCGTTGCACAGAGCGCCGAGAGTGTGATGATTACCTTGGGTCGATTATGCTTCAAGTGTTCACGCTTCGTGACACTACGTGTCCGAAGTTGTGGGGAACAAGGTTTGATTTCATTGCAAAGTTACTCTGGGATCGGGGATCCGTTGCTTTCGTTTTACGTCACAAAGATTATTTACAAACAATAGTATTGTGTGGATATATAAACCGGTTCATTGCTGAGGACGGGTTACGACCACTACGACTACCATTGCTATTGATATTTTGCTACTGTTATCAGATTATGCTGAACCTATGTTTTAATATAAGTTGTTGTTGCTTATATATTGAAGTATGGCATAGTCGAATGTCGTGTTTTAATAGTTAATGGAGCCGCGAGTTACATATTATCTACATGCGTGTGTGATTTAAGTAGGCTGCAGTCGTTTCCTGGCCTTTACCGTTTGGTTAAGACATGAAATTTGATTACCGCGCTATTTCGTGCTAATAGAACTAGTTTAGTGTGTGTGTGTTGTTATAATTTAGTTTGCTTGATATCGTTTGGTTTGCTTAGCATTTCGGGCTTTCTTTACCGGTTTATCCCTTAGTTTCATTTCATAGTGTGTGAATGCCGCCATACACTGATCCTAAGCGCTTGAGAATCATACTATTCATTCCATACTTGATTTCGATTTTCGGACCATATCTTTTCCACATTGATGAATGCTAGCGATCTTGATACTGTAAAATTATATACATATGATTGCTTGGTTTCGCTTTCTTTTCTTAACTGAGTAGCATACATTTTGCTTGGTTAAGCGATGGATTGCGTTGTTTGCTTAGGATAGATAGGTTATAGTTAGGAGGTCCTGGTACCAGTTAACAGCATAGATTTGTTTACCGATTAAGCGACGTGGAATTTGTTTTCAGTTAGATAGCATTAGATTTTATTTACTGTAGTAGTTAGCATTAGACTTTCTTTGACATTAGATTTGTTTCCTATAGATAAAGCGTTAGATTTGTTTTCACAGCTAGGTAGCACTAGATTAGTTTTTGAATGCGGAATAGATCGCGGTTGAGACGATTACTACATGTGTCCATGACTTAAATGACCATCGCGATGGTAGATGGTTAAACGAGTTGCAGGGTAATTTTGTGAATTATTGCTTTGAGCGAAAATAGCAATCTTAGCCTTTGAGTACTAGACTATTTTTCTTCTGTTTATGATTCCATAGGAATTGCTCAGTTTTGAGTTAGTCATCGGAATTCAAATTCTTAGAATAGGTGTGTGCTTTATTTTTAGGATAGCATTGAATAAAAGACTAGGCTTTTTGCACATAGTGTGTATCAGCTCGAAGTATACCAACCTGGTTTGACAATTTAGTGATTCGGGACGCCAAAGCTACAATTTAGCGACTGACATTTTAGGCGTCGTTGTCGGGGAGCTGTTTAAAAAGGTAAGAAGACAGTTGTTTGATTAATCTTAGAATGCATTTAGCTTGGTTGGTGTGTTAGCAGGTTGACAATAAGAGAAGCTGTGGAAACAAAGGGGTATGAGCCGGCATATGTCTGTTCTCACAGGTACTCTGAAATTCGATCTTAGTTTTTCATTTCATTTTAAATATGATTTCATGAAATAGAGAGATTTTATGAATTAGATCTATAAAAATACAACACCCAAAGAAGCTTGGACCTCCACTCCAAAAAGCAAAGAAGTGCAGGCGAGAAGCTGTAGAACAAAATCGAACCGGAGGTACCATGCATGCGGCCAAATTCCGCAGGTCTTGGTGATCGGCCTTGGATATAGTTGACCAGGAAAGAATCCACCACTGCTCCACGAACCTAGTACTGTAGTTTCACGGATAGCGGCTACAGCTGTGACATTGAAGGATGTAGGACCCTCAAAGAGACCAATAGGAGATAAAACCTGGGATGAAGGAATCCAGAAAGGTGGGATTTTCCACCCTCACCAAAGAAAGATAAGATTGTTTTCGCAGTTCTGGGAAATCCTTTTACCATGGGAGAAGAAGGAAGCATGGGGACTTCATTGAACATAGCAGAAGAGGAAGGAATGAGAGAATGGAAGTGGCCTACGAGAAACCACCTTTGGGTTTCCCTATTCTGGACGTAGTTCAGAAAGTCACTATGAATCCCACTTCGGAAGCGCCAACTTCAAAAAGCTATGGAAACATAGTAGACCAGGATGTCTTTCTCTTGAGTTGACATTTTTATTGCAGGAGTTATAATTATCTCAAGGATGCACATAAAATTATTCCACCGCCACTTTGAAAGGATTACGCATTCACACGTTGGTTCATGGGTTTTGGGAGAATATAGCATTAGATTCTGGGAAGATATGAAGACAAAATTTTTAAAGAAGTAACAAGACTATTGCAGAACCAAGGATTCTCGAAATGACATCGCCGGGGCTGCTAAGATGAAGAGAAAGCCTCGAGGATTCTCTAGAAAGATTCATCTTTACCCTCCAAAATCTAAATACAGCGATCTCCAGGAGAGGGAAGCAATCAAGACTCATTGTGAAAGGGAATTTTTGGAGGGACTACATCGATACCCTGAATCTATGGCTGCAGGAGACATCTACCGGAAAAACTTTGAGACAATTTGTGAACTCAGTAGGGAGCCTACTCAAGTAGAGGAAGGCGAAAGGGTGTGGGAGAATCGTGTGAAATCCTAAAACATCACACATCACGGTGGAGTTACTAGAGATGAATTGGGAAACCTTTGGAAAACTTCAAAACAGACATGTTAGGAACAATTGGCTCCCAACTAGACACCTTAAAGATTAGGAAAAAGCTGGAAGAAGAAAACCATGTCCTCGGCATATTTTGCTCTAAATGCATGAAAAGACATCCTTTACGAGAGAGTCCCTTGGACAATGTCTCGATATGTGCAATATGTTGAGGATCATAAAACGGAGGTACATCCATCCTTACCTTGATTGCAGGCAATATTCAAGGGGGGGGAATCTCATGTGACTCAATCTGCACCTAAGAAGTTTTGGCAGCCTAGGCATCCGCATAAAAATGCATACCAAGAGTCAGCCTCACGGCCTTCCGGCTACTATTCATCCTTCTCTCCACACAACAACAGCGATTAAGATGGCCAAATTAGCCACACAAAATGTCTGCTCAGCCACGGTACGAGGAGTTGGAGAAATCAAAACTTTAGATGAAACCAACTAGCTGACATCCAATACGGTGCCACCGAACCCGCTTTTTTGCGGTATCCTCCAAACATGCGGCAATTATTGCCAGGCTTTACCACACCACCATTACAGCGATTCTTTTGAAGTTGTACTCAACCTTCGCGCCGCCCATTCCACAAAACCCGCCTTGATCCTAGGTCCACGCGACCTACAAATCTTGCGTCAGCTACATTCCAAATCTGAACCACGGACCACCCCTACCACTTCATAGCTTTGAAGTTTCGGGAACTACCCGGCTTACAGCAGCAAATCCCATTTTCTGCCACAGAGATGGGTAGTTCTGGAAAAATTCTAAATAAAAATCAGCCTAAAATAAAAACAGCCTCAAAAGTAATCGTTGAAGAACCTTGAAAGGCTGAGCACGGATAATTCCTCACCCGGAGATACCTCTGCGGGATGTTATCATTCCAGCCGAAGGGATCGAGATCACGCGACCTAACATGCAACCACCAGGTTCCCAAAGAGCCTCCTTTCCTTGAGAGGCTGTCCATTGAAAGACAGTTATACAATCTGAGTTTGAAATTATGGTAGGCGAAAATGTCCGTGTTAAGATTCCGTTGCTGCAAGCAATCAGGATGTCCCCATCTATGCCAAAACTATTAAAGAACTATGCATCAAGCTGGTCGAGGCAGAGAAGATCCACCTACAATACACACAGTGGGGCGGGCATGGGGAAGTATATCCGACACCTAAAATGCGTGAAGTATGCCAGCCGAAACCCCATGGTTAGGTGACCATCAACGTGTACCTATTTGGCAATACTTTTAGTGGTTAGATAGGCTATTAATATCGCTATTGTCTGATTAGGCCCCGGTACAATTAGATCGAATTTTTAAGCCCTACTCCCTCGTTATGGTAGCGGAGACATAACCACTATTAAACTGCTTTGGAGTTTTAGATGACATCCTTGTAACTTTAGCCTAGTGGGAGTATCCTGTGGACTTCATGATAATTCATTCAAAGGATCCCTCAAGAGACCATCCAATCATCCTAGGGAGACAGTGGTTGGCCACAACCAACGCTTCATAGGATAATAGATGAGACATGTTCATTTTTCAAAATGGCATTTCTTCCGCGAGCTTTCGCTATTTCCACTGCTTGGGCACATTCTGAGAAAATTGTGAGCAGTTTTATTTGTCCCTATTTGAGGGGAATGAGGGATGAGGAACCCTTATTCTCTGTTGATGAAATCCATGCACTCCAGGAACCTACGGAGGATGACATTTTAAACCAATTCCTTTACGTAGCAGTATTTGAATTTCCGCGGACCTATACTAGCGATGCGATCCAGTTTTTCGAGAATTTTCAGGAACGAAGTGATCTATTTCTTCACTTTCACCATCCGTGGTTTTGACCGTTTCTGAATACTCAGGGCAATATACCATCCCAGTAGAACTCAGTCCCGGTAGATGTCCGTACATCAACTCTGAATTGAGTACCAGTCAACGGGAACAATTGGCAAAACTTTTGAAAGAGCGATTGAGTTTGGCGGGAATACCTGGCGATATAGAGGAATACCACGACACTGCATTCACCATTATCTACATCCAACCCGGGGATGACCCTGGATTAGGCGGTAGCGAGCGCGCCAGATCAATCACGAAAGACTTAAAGAAGAGTAGCAGAAATTGTTAAATGTTGGATTCATCTATCCAATTCCCCGGCGATAAGTGGAGTTCCACCTCTGTGGTGGTACCAAGAAATTAACGAGGAAAGTGGAGGATGTGGTAGCAGACTTTGAAATTTGAACAAAGCGGCACTGAAGAGACTAAACACCCCTCTACCATTCACGGGCAGAGGGTTTTGGATAACACAGGCAGCAGAAGTATTTCTCCTTTCTGGATGGGTATAGTGGATACAATCAAATTCGAATTATCGAAGACGGGACAGAACAACTTTCACATATCCTTGGCGGGGGCACCGCCAGCATAAAGTGCTTTGGATTATCGCGCTCACCGCAACATTTTGGGAGAGAACATGCGCGGTGTTTTCTTGACTTGATTCACGGTACGTGTGGGGTTTGCCGGATGACTTCGCATCTATGGTAATACCGGAAGAAGCCTTGAGTAACCCAGAAAGGGTCTGATCCAGCGCCAGGAGTCAAATCTGTCCTCGATGCGTGAAAGGTAAAGTATATTGGCCGGAAGGGTTGTATTTGGATTCTTGCCATTTATTACCTTGAGGAGGAATCAAAGTAGACCAACCAAAGTTAGGTGATCGTTTAAACTTCCCTCTCAAAGACCCAAAGAGTAATGTAGAAGCAGGGGCATCAATACTATAGGCGATTCATTGAAGGATTCTCAAAAGTAGCCGACCCCATGTTTATTTGTGAAGGATTATGTAAATTTTATTTGGGATGAGCGGGTGCGGAGGCAGCTTTTCGAGGAATTAAAGCAAAAGAAATTTGTCTATGGCACCCACCTGTCCTTAGAGTGACAAATTGGTCCCTTCCTTTCCTTATTTCAACCGATGCCTCAGACATTGCTTTGGGAGGAGTGCTTGGGAAAAAGAGAACCAACAGAACTACGCCATCTACTTTACCAGCAAGAACTACATTTGAATTGAACTACACGGTATCAGAAAAAGAATTTTTAGCCGTGGTTCATTCCATCAACAAATTTCACCACTACATCACAGGATATGAGGTCTTTGTACACACTGACCACTCAGATTGATTCTTGACGACCAATCACTACGGGGAAGAATCACTTGATGGCTTTTACTGCTTCAAGATTTCAACATTACCATCGTTGATCTGCCAGGGAAAGAGAATTTAGTTGTAGATTTTCTTTCTCGCATTCCCAAGGTAGTACCGGTACTCCAATGGACGATGACTTCCACAGATGAACACCTATTGCAGTAGCTACCAAGACCCTTGGTTTGCAGATACAGCAAAGTATCTAGCCACGGGAAGACTACCGACCCTTATGCAGCCTCCACAAGGAAAAGAATTATCCAACAGGTGCTTACTATTCTTGGGTGGGAGGCGATCTTTTCTATACAAGTCCGACATGATTATTAGGAGATGTGTCCGGGAAGAGATAGAAATCACGACATCTTCCGGGCTGTCATGATAGACATACGGAGGACATTCATCGAACAAAGAGAACAACATATAAAGGTCTTTTGATCGGGATACTATTGGCGGTAAGGATGCAACAAAATCGTAAAATTTGCCAGTGATTGTCAGAGGATGGGAAGGCCCATTGCAGCAGATGAAATGCCCTTGCAGAATACAAATTAAGCCATTGAACTCGATAAATGGGAACTTGATTTTGTAGGGCCAATTACCCCAATGTCAAGGAAGAAAAGTACATCTTGGTGTGCCTGAACTTTGTGACCAAGTGGGTAGAGGCAGAATCCTTATATCAAGCAAATGAGAAATCAATGATTGAGTTTATGTAAGAAGAAATCTTTACCCGCTTCGATGTCCCACAAGAGATTTTCACAGACCAAGGTACCCAATTAATTTGGAAGTAAATTGGGCGAAAGACTCAGCGGATGCGGGATAAAATTATACCAAGTCATCCCCTACCATCCGTGTGGCCCAGGGTGATCTACAAACAAAGTTACGAAAGAGCCATTACGACCAAGACCAGCCACGCTGCATCCTGGGGCAGATAGACTTCCGAAGCTTTATGGGCATACCGGACCACATGGAGAAATACCAGCATACATACCCATACGAGTTGATCTTAGGCAAACTGGAGTTACCTTCCATAGAGTTCAGTTCATTTACGCATTTTAGCCTAGCAATGGAATTAGGGTTGGTTAGGTGGAAACCACAGAAACAAAGGAGTCATGCAACTTAGCGAATTGGAAATGGGGGCCGGGGATGCTATTCAAAGAATAAATGTATGCAAAATCGGTAGCGGTAAGTGGCATGAAAAACACATCAAGAAAAAGCATTTCCAACCCGGGGATTGGGCGTACTCTTTGATTCGAGATACAAAACTTTCAAAGGGAAAATTATGACGAGATGGTTGGGACCTTACAGTGGAAGCTGGTACCCTGAATACTTGGTGCCGTCAAGATTAAAACCAAAGACGATTCCCAGAACTCCTTTATAGTGAATGGACATCAACTGAAAGTGTACAACAAACCTATTGTCAAAGGGCCGGGTTTCTTGCAGAGGTAGTAAATCAGTGAAGATAGTAGGAGAGGAGTCTTCCTCCGCAACATCATGATCATTACATCTTTATTTAGAACTTTGTAAATAGTAGTTTTTAAAAGAAAAAAAGAAAAAGAAAAGAAAAAATCAAATAACGTGAAAGCAAAAACATTTGAACTTGCTGCTTTTTTAGATGTATTGACATTTGTTTTCAGTTTTTACAGGCTTGGTAAGAATGAGTGAAGAACTGAATTCACAGCAGTAAAGAAGGTAAGATTGTTTATTTCCTGAGAATCTCTTATCAGCATGGATAACTTGTCTTGCACCAGGTACATTCGAGCTTGTTTTTCTCCCTTCGTTTGCTCATTAAAGTATGAAGGGGCATTTATCGGGAAGGATTATTGTACTGAGGACACGTTGAATTACTATAGGAAAGCGCCAGAGTCTTCTTTGGTACCGCAGGACTCTCTAAATGTAGAGGAAGCAATGAGCATGAACCAGCGGAATATAAAATCCACTGGCAAAGTGTTTCTTGTCTAAAACTATGCATAAAATTTTTATCTACACTTCGTGTTGGATGATGGAATCACGTTAAGGTCCACCTTTGTGAATCTCCTCCATCGACATCAGGCACATTATCGGGCCGAGATTAGAGATTATTGGCCTGGATATGCCTTAATGGCGAGATGTCTTTGCCAATAATAGAGGGCACTAATGTCTCTTAGGCGATGGATCTCTGGTGACTGGAAACGCCGACACCTCTGTCGTACTGTCTAGGATGTCTGGAGAGTACCTTGATGCCCATTGACATCCACCAGTGGGTCATCTCGCATCGGTTAACAACATCCATTAATGTTTGGTAATCCAATGATTTACATTTGTAATTCGACTTCGGCATCTATTCACACATTGAGGACTTGTACCAGAAGCGAAGCAGGCTGAGGTATGTTTTGGTGGATTTACACTGCCGAGCGACGGGGAATCGGGTCCAAGGGTCATCATGAGCTACTCTGCTGTCTTACACAGGAAACTTTCTCTTCAGGTTGGTATTATTTGTTCAAGTTTTTCTGCAGATTTTCTGAATATTCTAGTGGTACGAGTTAGTACGATTACCGAGATTATGATTACAGGTCCATCAAAGACTAGAAAGCGCATTTCACGGTGTTGGTGCTTTTTCAAATCGAGGCTTAGTTTAGGAAGATGGTCTTACAGCCAAGGCTTGCATATCAATATGAAGAAGGTCAGTTGAATATTTTAGTGATTTTCGATTAGTACCCGGTGCATAGTTCTTGATTCTGGTGTGTCAAAGAACGAGCAGCTATAATGTTGCATGCCTTCAGATCGAGACTAGCCTCAAAGCGATGATTTCACAACAAACTTTGCATAACATTGGGTAAAGGTAATGTGACTTAGGTGTGTATAAGTTCATATCGATTAATTGTATTAAAGTTGCATACTAATGTTGGAATTACGACTGCCTTAACTACCCCTTAACATTCCATCATTTCTCCGATTGGTACCTAATTACTAAAACTCCATACCATTTCGTGCCATGAACATCCACCATAACCAGAACTTGTTACGACTTGACTCGGTTATCATGGTTCTACACCCGTACGATCTCCATCATGACACGACACCTTATCTGATTCCATAACTATTCAAATCTTTTCATATCGCCCGGCCGTTCATTTCACCAAATTTCATACTGCATTCGCCCTTGTCTCGCTCTTGTAAGCCCTCCACCAACCTCCATTGAACTTCCTCAGGAATAGTTCCCATCCGGCTTGTTTGAAAACTTCCCTCGTGGCTTTATATTCGGGAAGCCCTTCCCGAATATAAAGCCACGAGGGAAATTTTTCAAACAAGCCGGATGGGAACCTTTCCTGAGAAAGTTCAATGGATACAATGATACCATTACCCTGCAATTTCATGTTGCATTTTGATGGAGACAGCCAAAAGGTGGGTGGATTGGGTTGATTCTGGAGGGTTTGTCGCGAAGCCATTGAGTTACCACCACCCGGTCGGTGGATGAAGGGAACTAACGGAGTGGATAAGAATACGTGTGGGAATTGGTAAAACCCGATTACCCGAATACGAAATGAATGAGAAGGGACGTCTCGGGCACGGCTAAAACCACCGATGGAGCCGCGATTCTTTGATCATCAACCGGTATTTGGCGTCGCGAGGGCGTTACACTGTCTCTTTCCACCGCCGCGCTTGGGTGCCTCGCTGCGCACTTCCGCGGGTACCTTGATTTGAGGCGATTACCCATTTTTTTACTATTTAAAATTACGAAGGATGGTTTGAGCAAGTTCAGAGGGTCAGTGAATTTAGGGGGAGCTTTTTTCACTTCGGCTTAGTCAAGATTTAATTACATGTGCATTGTCAAAAAGCAAGAGTCTTGGGATCTCTTTGTTGCAAAAACCCTCGCTCGGGCTCAACCAAAGGCTAAAAGGGTGAAGCCTATTTCCCAACCTAAAAAGCAGACCCCCAAGAGAAGGAAGGCCAAGACCCTAAGCTGTTGAAAACCACGAGCCGAACCTCAATTTCATGGCGAAGAAGAGACCAAAGCCGAGAAGGGGTAGACCACCACACCTATCGAAATGGGCGTTGCGGCCCCTAGTCCTTCCACAGTCACCGATAATATCATCAACATGGAGGAGCTAATTGGTAGATTGATCGACCGGGAGGAACCCTGGAGAGGTGCAAAAGCCCTCATCGGGGAATGGGCCGATTAGGTCCCCTGCTTCCATAAGAAGAGATGATGGAATGGTACGAGGGGCCGGAGATATCGAGATAATGTCCATGTCATCTCGGCTCGTCCGGAAAAATCGTAGGACAAATCGTCGGGCGTCCACACCTAACAAAATTGTGCAAGATGAATCCGTTCGAGGAACCGGCCGGTACTCCGTTGAGGATACCGGGCTTGCTCCTAAGAAGCAGTGCAACTGCTTGTGAACCTCATCCAATTGATACTTCCACACTCAGTCCCGTCCATTCAGACTCAAATCGTCCGGGAACTTCGGTACGATCGTAACTTCGATCTAACAGACACTTACGAACACACTCCGGATCAGTTTACTCCCGGATGTACTTCAGACCATCACTCCGATCAATTCCATACCCCTGTTCAGAGCCCCCAGGAAGTTACACATGCATCTAGCCCCTCATCCCAGCCAGGCCAAGATCAGACAACTGAAACTCACTGCCAAATCTCCACCAGCCGAACCTTGAAGCCAATTGTGACGAAGCTAGAAAGCAGGAACAATAAACCGAAGGAGAAATTACATGAGTGCAATTAATAGCGGACAAACATGTTAAAGCGAGAAAAGCGAACTCACGAGCTCGAGGTGACCCATCTTTTAATCAAAGAAGTCCCGAGGAAGGATAAAAGCGGAAGAAGCAAGATGTTATCCAAAGGTAGAGGCGGTACGCAAAGGTTACAAGAAACATGTCATCGTGCGGGATTCTTAAGGAAAGTAGAAATCTGAAGAAGCAAAGAAAGACTCGGATCTTTGGTTCGCATTACTTTGCAACTTCTGTGATGGCCGCAAATTTTGATCTTTTGTTGCTGAGGGCCGGGGCAAAGAACTCCGATGTGGGGTATGTTGGTCCGGTTTTGACCATGTTCTTTGCCCATACTACATACCATTGACCTCCATTCATATGCCAGTATCACCCTTTTTAACCTCCTTTTGCTATAATCAACAACCCTTTCCCACTCAAAGGGGTCACCAAAGGTATCTTTGAAATTCAAGTTATTATTATGCATTTTAATGCTAATGTGATAAATGAGCTAATATCACTAGGGTAGGTACCATTTCTATTCTTGGTAGCCCGGGGTTACGGTACCAGGTACCAACTCGCGCCGTAGCGGTACCAGTGGAGCGATTCGAAACCGATGCATCATGGCATGCGTTATGTTTCGAAGAGGGAGATAGCAGAGCTACAGGTCAGCTGGAGCCGTTGCACAGAGAGTTCGAGAGTGTGATGATTACCTTGGATGGATTATGCTTCAAGTGTTCACGCTTCGTGACACTACGTGTCTGAAGTTGTGAAAGCAGTTCGATTTCATTGCAAGATTACTCTCTCGGATGGGGATCAGATTTGGCTTTCTGATTTTTCTGTCTAAAGGCTGTTACAAACAATAGTATTTGGATATAAACCCGTGTTCATTGTTGAGAACGGGTTACACACCCTGACTACCATTGTGCTATTTTACTCACATTGTATCAGTTATCTCGCGGAACCTATGTTTTAATATAAGTTGTTGTTGCGTATATGTTGACTGTAATGTGATTTGAATACTGTGTTTTTAATGATTTAATGGAGCACAGAGTTATATCGTATTTACATCGTGTGATTCGTAGGCTCTGGTCGTTTCCAACAGCGACGTGCACCGTTTGAGATTGGAGCCCTTAATTTTGGTGCAACGCCCGGTATTTCATTAGCTAATAGAACTGGATTTGAATTAATGCAGTATTATTTGTTATAATTTTAGTTTTGCTTTGATATCATTGGTTTTCTTAGCGTTTCTAGACTTGCTTCGGTTTATCATAGTTTCATTTTATCATAGTGTGTGAATGCTTATATACCTCTGATCCTAAGCGAGAATCATACTATTCATTCCATACTTGGACTCAATTTCGGACCATATCTTTTCATTTGGTGAATGCTAAGCGATGCCCGATGCTGTAGAGTAGCATATGCATATTACTTGGTTTTAGCTTTCTTTTCTTAACTCAGTATACATTTTGCTTGGATTATGATGATTAGCGTTGTATTAGCAGGATAAGATAGGTTATAGTTAGAGACTCCACGGTACGGTTAACAACATTAGATTTGTTGCGGGTCTTGACATTAGATTTGTTTTCGGATTAGATAGCGTGGGTTAGCACTACGTAGTTAGCAGTAGACTTGCTTTGACGTTAGATTTGTTTTCATGTAGATAGCATTAGATTTATTTTCCTGTAGATAACATTAGACTTGTTTTTGATGCTCAGAATGAATGCGGTTCAGGCCGATTACTATTATTGTCATGACAAGTAATGTAATGCTGATGGTAGATGGTTGACATAGAGGTAGAATGATTTTTGTAGAACTGTGCTTTTGAATCGAAATAGCAATCTTAGCCTTTGAGTACTAGGCTGTTTTGCTTCTGTTTATGATTCCATAGAAAATGCTGGAGTTTGGAAGGTTAGTTATTAGAATTCAAATTCTTAGAATAAGTGTGTGATTTATTTTTAGGATAGCATTAGAATAAAAGACTAGACGCTTGCCTATTGTGTATCACATTTCCCATTCGAATAAAAGACTAGACGCTTGCCTGCACATATTGTGTATCAGCTCGAAGCATACCAACCCTGGTTTGACAATTTAGTGATTCAGGACACTTAAAAGCTACAATTTAGCAGCCTGACAGGTAGCCTTCTCTCTAACGAGACCAAATGATCTTGGTTTCCTATTCACTTAACCTTGAACCACACTACGAGGATAACACTCATTGGACAACTAATTTGTATAAAGAACCATTGAACTAAGTTCTTTTGAAACATTTTATAGAATGACATAGTGATATTGAAACACATTATAGAATGACAATGATATTGAAGCGTGCAATTACAGTCAGAATTATAGTTTTGATAACACAATGATGAGATCAAAAGAATTTATATCTTGAAATCCAACCAAAACAACAAAAAAAGAACAATTTAATTCAAAAATAGAAACCGCTTTAATTTTTTGACCTATTATCTAACTGATCAAAACATTTGTAGCCCAACAATGCTCATCATTTTTTCTATCTTTGTTGACACTTGTATCCCCTTCTTATCCTATAGGAGCAATGGACACTCTTCATCAGTAGCGTTATGATGACCACATGTCTCTCTATTTAATTGGTTGGATAACTCTTGGCCTTTAGGTGTTGCGGCTCTCCTCAGAGCTCTTCCTTGGTACATTCTCATTATTTTTTATCCATATCATGCATATACATTCTCTTGGTAAAATCACTGGGTATATCGAGTTTGGGGCGTATAAGAGTTTGGTTTTACATTCTCGACCATGTGTCTCTTCATTTTCTACCAAATGACATTTTTACACTCACATATGTCTTCATATGTAAGTTATGTCAGGGTTTTGCATATATGATGTGGGAATTCATA